>JAVXUP010001593.1:0-213098 GCA_033070095.1 Escallonia herrerae
TCGAAGTAATGAAAGGCAAAAACGGTCCGCTACACAGTGTAGCGGACAATGGGATAAGGACAAAGTAACAGTCGTGCATCGACAGGACTGATGTGACAACTGATTTGACAGAAACAGTCGTCCGCTAGACAGTGTAGCGGACGACTTTTTGGTTGTCAATGTGGGGCCAAGAAAGCCGTCCGCTACACAGTGTAGCGGACGGGGGAGCAGGGGCAAGATGGTAAAAGGTCCGTCCGCTACACTGTGTAGCGGACGATTGACAGTGCCGCAAAAATAAAGGATCTGGGCCGTCCATCCCGAAAGGATGGACGGCCAGATCGCGCTAGCAAGATCTCCTATTTTGCTAGCGCTTCTACGGATTAGCTCCCATATATATATATATATATATATATATATATATATATATATATATATATATATAGGAGCTGATCCCTTGATAGCGCTAGCAAAATGGGGTATTTGCTAGCGCGATCTGGACCGTTAATCCCCGAAAGATGGATGGTCCAGATCGCGCCTTTTTTAAAACTGTTAGTCGTCCGCGACATAGTATCACGGACTGCCTTTTTTACCATATTGCCGTCGGGTATAATCATCTGGTGACGATGTTCACCCGTTTGTCCGTAAAGGGTGCTGCTTCAATGGTCGGATATAAACATCTCCTCGAGGTAGCTTAGTAACAAGAGCCCATCGTCGACAAGTTGGAAGCAACTTCAGTCAGCAATGCGGTTGATACCGAGCCTACGACATGATCAGAAGATGATGAGCCGGGGGAGGAAGACGACAATGATATCCGGCCTTTGGATCCAATTATATCGCAAACGAAAGGCCGTAAGAGATCTACACGGATGAAGAGCTCTATTGAAACGGCAACTCAGCCTAAAATGCTGAGAAGGTGTGCATTGTGCAATAAAATGACCGACCACGACAAGCGGAACCATTACAAGGTACTGGGGATAAGTCCAGGGGGTTTGCAAGCCGGGGAAGAAAATGATGCCGAAGATGAGGAGGAACAAGCTGCAGTGGACCTATAATTTTTTTTAAGCCATGGACTATGCTTGACATTTGTAATAATTTTTTGTAATTTTTTTCTAATAATCTTTCGACCGAATACTGTTATATATTTTCTAATGGACCTATGAGAGCCATCAACTCTAAAAGTTTATGTTGTTTTTTTTGCCCCGGACGCCACTGTAGGGTCTTAAAATTCCTACGTTTTTGAAAATTTTTACCTTCTTTTATGTCCGCTATACAATGCTGCGGACGGACCGCAGAAAAAGACTTTTGGTCTTCTTTTTGTCCGCCTCACAATGTAGCGGATGATTCTATCATGTTATATATTTATCAGAGGCCAATCATCTTTATCACTCCCCTCTGTTTCTCTATCTATCTCGCACATCTCACCCAGCCGCTACCTCATACACGGCGGCCCACATCTCCGGTGACGCACTTCTCCGGCGACACCACCATCCTCCCCTCCAGCGACATTCCCGGCGTGATGGCTTCTGATTCGTCGAGCAGCAACGAATTTGTAGGCAACATGCACCTTCCAGGCAAACACTTCTTCAAAGTCATGATGCCTGGTTTTGATACAGAACTTGTAGGCCATCCTGCTTTCTCTGTGTTACTTTTGGTATTAAAAGTTTGATCTTTGGTTAAAAACTTACCTATTTGTTTTTTGTATTGTGAATATGTTAGGACATACCGGTAGCCTTTTCCGATTGTCTTACCAAAATTTATTTCGATTCAACTTTAACCAGCCGCAAGGGGTAATGGCATGTTAGAATCAAGATGAAGAGCGACCAAGGTCAAATTTGTTTCGCAGAGGGTTGGAACGAATTCGTGCAGCAGCATGACCTCCAACTCGGGGACTTTGTAGTGTTTCAACACACGGGGAAATGGAATTTTCAAGTGACGGTGTTTGATCGAAGCACTTGTGAAAAAAATTCTTTCCCCCAATGTTGAACCCTAAATTATGTATTGAATAATTTTATGTACTATTAATTATTGTTTCGAATTTTAGGTTCTTAATTGTGCCGTTTGAGATTCGTCGATACTGAGATTGTTGATTCTTGATTTGAGATTGTTGATTTCGTCGCGAAAACAAATCTCCCACTATTTTGAGATTGTTGATTTCGTCGCTAAAACAAGTCTTCGGTCGCTAGAATTTATTAAAATAGAATTTTCACCGTCCACTACAATATAGCGCGCACGGTCCCGCAGAAAGGCCAACTATCCAACACTTAGTTTTTTTTGGTGCCCTCCACGTCCGCTACATTATGTAGCGGGCGGTGGTTAGTATTTTTTTGGCTCTTCACGTCTGCTACACTATAGCGCGGACGGTCTCGCAGAAAGGCCAACACTTAATTTTTTTTTCCGCTATAGTATATAGCGGACAGTCCCCACAACTTTCCAAGACTAAGTTTTCACGTCCGCTAGATAGTGTAGCGGACTGTCCCGCAGAAACACAACTTTCCAACACTTCGTTTTTTTTATAGCCTCCTCGTCCGCTATACTATGTAGCGGACGGTGCCGCAGAAAGCCAACTTTAACTATCAACTCTCCACGTCCGCTTCACTATAGCGCGGACATTCCTTTATTTTGTTTTCTCAACGTCCGCTACATAGAGTAGCGGACGGTCCCGCAGAAACAAAACTTCGCAACACTTAGTTTTTTTTGTACTCTCCTCGTCCGCTATACTATGTAGCGGACGGTCCCGCAGAAACAAAACTTCCCAACACTTAGTTTTTTTTTGTACTGTTGCGTCCGCTATACTATGTAGCGGACGGTCCCGCAGAAACAAAACTTCATAGCATAGTTTTTTTTTGCTCTGCTCGTCCGCTATACTATGTAGCGGATGGTGTCGCAGAAAGATAACTTTCCAACACTGTTTTTTTTTTGCCCTACAAAAAGACAGATATCCAACACTTTGTTTCCCAACGTTCAAAGCAAATCATAAATCAGTCAATTAGCCAAAATGCACTATCTCTGACTACATCACAAATCAAACACCTCTGACCACAAACCAAACACTCAACTGAATTCAATACAACGATATCGGTCAATAAAAATCAATCGCATTCAATATATGTTTATTTAAAAAGTGAATATAATGTTACAATGTCAATTGGGACCCCCATCCCCTGCGGCTGTTTGTTGTTCCTTACACGGATTTACAATAAGCCTAATAGCTCTAGGCCGGCCATTCATAATTTGCCAAGCCATCCTATACCTAAAGCCTTGTATGCATTCTTGGCTCCAGACGGTCTTCTTGAGGCTCTCAGATCGACAAATGTAATCCATGTACATGCAGAGGAAGACGCCGCAGTCCGAGGAATTATGTTGCTTGGGCCTACGCCTCTTCAATCGGAAAATGAGGTCCGGCCTGCGCTGTACCTTCTCCTGACGCCTACCATTGACCAAGCCAGCAAATAGATTCTGCGATAAACATAATAAGCATTAAACATTAAACATAGCCAACGGAATAAGATTAATCAGTCTTTTAGAATATGCAAGTTACAATAAGAAGTAAACAGGATCTCACCATGGCATCCAACTGGCCTATGCCTCGGTACATGTCAATCACAGGCATCACGTCGGTATCATCGTAGAGACTGTCGAGGAGTGATACCGTCCTCTCTACTGGTTCGTAGCAAACCAAGTACCAGTGGGCATTCCCTAAAAATGGGATTAGAAACACGTCGGCAACACTTGCGCTAGCTGGACTATCCCGCCCAAGATAGGCTTGTAGGTTAGCGGACGGTCTCCACTGGGCCAGGCCTCTCCCCTTCCTTGATTTGCACCAGTCGTTCCACTCTTGGATTAGGATCTGATGAAAAAAAGCGTCCAAGATAAAAATGCGCGGACCGATGTTTGGATGCTCCCGACCCCTTTGCCTCAGAATTTACGCGTAGTGCGAGATGACACCGCTGTCTAACCAAGCTCCCGGCTCCAGCGAGGCCAATTCTGTCCACGAGGCATTGTAATCCAAGCCCCCCGGGTGATCCACGTCATAGTTCTGTCCGTCTTGGGGGGGCCGCTAAAATAACGGCCTCGGATTAGCTCGCATTTATGAGGCTTTAGGGGCCTGGCTGGATGCCCTTTCGGATATTGCCCTCGGGGGTCAACCGACAAATCTTGCCCTCCACCGGGGGGCAAGAGCAAGGGATATTGGCCTCCAATTTTTGGTTTGGCCTGATATTGCTCTCCGGCCATTTCTTTTGCCGGCTGATATTGCCCCCTGGGGGGTCAAACAGGGGATATTGCCCTCCGGGGGTGCCAACTGGTCCCGCCCACGGGACAATGGGCAGTGCCTCGGAGAAAGGCCAGTCTTGCGTGACTTGACTGAGAGGGGTTGAAGGAGGGGCCGCTGTAATCGTCCCACGATGCTTGAGCCTGTCCCATCCCCGCTACAGAGGGACCACCAACTCCCTGGCTCACCCCTGAAGCCTGTCCGGAGGGATCACCGTATCCCTGGCTGACGCCCGTATAACCGATATCCGGGCTGACGACCGAAGACTGTCCCGATGCTTGGCACAAAAAATTCCCGCAGCCTAAAGCCAATGCAGCAGCCTGTTGGCGAAGATCCTCGCCCATTGCGCTCACCAGATCCTTCCGCTCACTCAACTTCTGGAAGAATGCCAGCGAGGCATTAACCTACATCCAAAGAGATAAAAAATAAGTAACTTCAATCAGACATTTATATTCATCAAATTCAAGACAAGTCAGACTTGTTGGGCAACTTACGAGATTGTATGCCATACGCTCATCGATCTGACCCCTAGGCGCATACCTCTCCCCACGTTCAAAGTTTACTGGGGCTACTCTCCTCCGAGTGATGCGGTAGTACCACTCATTGTACTGTTCGATGCTGATAATGGGGTCAGGCTCCGAGACGATGGCCGCCAGTGTGTCCTGCCAAGAAGTCCAAAGCTGTATTTCGGCCGCGCACAATTCGTGCGCATTGGCCTTGCCAAACCGTCCGACATCGGGTGGGTTCCTGTTAACCCTCATATCTGGGGCATCGACTGGCAAACCCTGCTCCAACTCAAAATGGCGCATTGCTCGGTCTGGCAGCTGCCACTCTGCGACCTCGAAGTGGATCAGGGGTGTGCGCTGCAACCCGGAGAGCGTGAAGACGAACGACTCTCCCACCCGTCGCGCCAAACGTATGTACGGTGCCCAACGCATTTGGCCCGGAGATAGACGGTCGAACTCCCCTCGATAGTACGTAATGTTGTGATGGGGATCGACTCTCCTCTGGTAATGGCTAACCCTCCGGCTGTACTCCCAAGCACACAACCGAGGCCACACTTTATCGGTTCCATCCCTACGCGTTGGTGCACCGGGAGCAAGGTGTTCATAAGACCACACCTGAGAACATCGAAAATTATATTTATATCGTCGATTCAGTAAAAAAATAAAAAAATAACGAAGAAAGGATTTATATGATATACCTGCAATAGCGAGAGACATGCACATATGGCTTTGGAGTCGGGCCTCGTTGCCTTGTGCAATGCTCGGTACAGATACGAAAGAACCGCTGCACCCCAGGCATAATCCCCAACCTCCGACAGGTTACCCAACAACGGTAAATATTTCACGCTGACCGTGTTCTTCGACGTCGTTGGGAATAAAATTGCCCCCATCACCCACAAGAGGAAGGCCTTTGTGTACAGCACAAGCTCACGGCCCGTATAGTTTTCCGGCAAAACCCCGTAGGTATCTACCAACCACTTCAACTTTATACCGCCAGTGCTAAATTGATCCTGGGGTATCGAAGTGAAGAAGTCCCTAGCGGTTCTCTTATTCGTTGCTTCCGACGGAGGAGCAATTACCGGCCGCCCCGTCACCGGCAACCCTAAGATGAACCCTACATCTTCTAGGGTAATTGTCATCTCTCCGAGCGGGAAGTGAAACGTATTCGTTTCACTTCTCCACCTCTCAACAAGGGCACCTATCAAGGCCCGGTCAAGCTGTTGAAAGATCTGCCCATGCGTGAAAATCCCAAACCCAATTCCACGCAGTATCTTTTTCTGGGACTTGTTCAAATTCCATGATGTGAACTCGTGAGATACTTCTACGGTGGTGAGAAGTTCTCTTTCCTATGAATTAATAAATACAATTTAAGCAAAACAAACGGTATACAACGTTCGTAAGAATAAGAAAGTTTGATAAATAATGTATCTTACTCCACCATCCCATATGAGCGTACTGATATGGTTGGCTTGGTCGTATAACACGGATGGATCTTCTGGTCCAGGGTTAAATTCCATTTTTTGCAACTGAAATTAGGGAAAAACCTTCTCAGTTTGGATTTTGACAATCGCTCGCAAAAATACGACGCTAGCACATGAACTTATACATGTATATATAATAGATATATATACATATACGGAATAGGATTTTACAAATGCTAGCACATGAACTTATACATACATATATAAATCCTCATCATCGCTAGCACATGCTCAATGCATAATCAAAACCACGCATAAAACACAATATTCATCACAACTATGGATTACGAACATGTAAAGGATTGATTTTGTGAACTTACGTGATCTATTAGGGTATTAAAGCTGCTCTTAAGAAGAAATTGCGCAGATCTGCTTGCCAACGCCGCTGGGAATATTTGTGAGTAGGAAGAATGGAGAAGAGTGTCGTAGTTAGGGTTTTTTTGTATATATGTTATCCGTCCGCTATACTATATCGCGGACAATATATTGGCTGCCACTGTGTACTTCCAACTGTTGACGTGACAGATAAGGACAAGGACTGACGGGACAGGTACCGACATGTGTCAGCCTAGGGTCGTCCGCCACACTGTGTGGCGGACGACTTTTTGTCAGGGCCCCTCACTCGTCCGCTACACAGTATCGCGGACGGCGTGGATGGGCAAAAAGGTAAAATAAGCCTTCCACAATACTGTGTCACGGACGACTGACAGTTTTAAAAAAGGCACAATCTGGGCCGTCCATCTTTCGGGATGGACGATCCAGATCGCGCTAGAAAATACCCCATTTTGCTAGCGCTATCAAGGGATCAGCTCTATATATATATATATGGGAGCTGATCCGTTGAGAGCACTAGCAAAATAGGAGAAGTTGCTAGCGCGATCTGGCCGTCCATCTCGAAGGGATGGACGACCCAATTTTTTTTTTGCAGAAGCTGTCAGTCGTCCGCTACATAGTGTAGCGGATGGAATTTTTGACCATATTGCCCCTCCTCCCTCGCCCGCTATACTGTATGGCGGATAACTTTTTTGGCCTGACATGTGACAGTCAAAAAGTCGTCCGCTACACAGTGTAGCGGACGAATTTTCACCTGACACGACTGACACAATTCCAGACTTGTCTGTACCTTTATTTCTGCACACGTCAATGTTGTCGCCAATGTTGTCCGCTGCACAGTATCGCGGACAGTATTGCCTATTCCCAAAACCTACTCAGCTCCTTCAGCACAATTTTCTTCTCCTTCAGACTCGCTTCCATTTTCAGCTCCCTTCAAGCTTCGAGTAACACTTGCTTCAAGCTTCACTCAAGCAAGGTAAGTTTGTGAATGGTGAAGTTTTCTTTATGGATTGACTGGTAAAGTATAATTTATTTGTTTGGACAAAAGTATAGATTTTTTGTGATGTTCTAGAAATTTGTCACCTATTCATCAATTTGTGATGTTCTACTCTAATTTGTGATGTTCTAGACATGATGTTCATCAAAAAGGTATAATTTGTTAACTTTAAATAAATTTATTATAGTTCAATTCAATTTTTTTGAGGTTCGCTAACTTCGAAAAATTTATCCTATTTAAATTCAAATTTTTTGAGATATGTTTGTTGTATTTTGGCATGATGAATTTGTCTATTTATCTTAGTAATTTTAATTTGTTATGTTCAATAAATTAATAATTGTTAATTTGGAGACACTTTTGAGATTATGTATATGGTATGTTTGTCATCCTAAATTGGTCTATTCGCCAAGGTAATTTTTAGGTAATATTTTCAGTTAGAAATGCCATTTGATTGTTAAGCGTAGTCTATTTCTACACAGGTCTTGTTTCACAATGTCTGATTTCGTGTCGAGCTCCAACGTCCCCGTAGATGCTAGTGATCCGTATCTAGGACGAACGTTTCAAACATTGGAAGAAGCTGAAGAATGTTTTCGAGCGTATTCATTGAGGGTTGGTTTTGGCATTAGAATAAAGACTACAAGAACAAGCAACGTAACAAAAAAGATATGCTCTCGCTTATACGAGTGTCATAGGGGCAGAAACCCACAGCAAAATGAGACACGGCAATGATGACAGTGATGATGAAATAGGATATTCGCGTAGAAGACGGGACTGCTTTGAGCGCACAAATTGCCAGGTCAAGATGTTCGTAAGCTACAAACCCAAGCAAGATCATTGGCTTATTACCAGCCTGGAACTGGCACACAATCACCCGTTAGTAACTCCTTCTAAGGTGAGTCAGATGCATCAACACAAGAAGATGGGTAAGGTCGCGAGGAGCCTAATTCACACAATGAGCAATGCGCGAATTGGACCTACTGAGATTGTTAATGTTCTTGCTGAACAGGCTGGGGGAATTCAAAATTTAAACTTTAACACGACAGACGTTCGTAACGCGGTCCGAACCCATAGACGAGCCGCGTATGACCTCAATGATGCTCAATCGACAATGAGCCTATTGAAACGGATGCAGATGGAGGACCCGCAGTTTACCTTCGATTATAAACTTGACGACGAGCATCGAGTTAGTACAATTTTTTGGGTCGACGGTCGTTCGAGGCTAGCTTATAAGCATTTTGGGGATGTCGTGACTTTCGACACCACATACCGTACCAACAAGTACTCGATGCCGTTCGCTCCTTTCACGGGCGTCAATCATCATTATCACTCCATCCTGTTCGGGTTCGCCTTGTTAAGGGACGAGAGCGAGGGTTCTTTTGTATGGTTGTTTAGGACGTGGCTGGAAGCAATGAACTTCAAAGCACCCAAAGTGATCATCACCGATCAAGATTTGGCAATGAAGAAGGCTATTGCTACCGTCTTCCCAGACACTCGGCACAACTTGTGCACTTGGCACATAAGCAACAAATACCCTGAACGTCTGCATCACGTGTACGCAAAGTATCCAGACTTTAAACAGGATTTTGACAAGTGCGTTAACAAGTCGTTAACGATTGAGGAATTCGAGGAGAGGTGGGAAAAGCTTGTTCGGGATTACTCATTGCAAGACAACGAGTGGCTCCAGCACTTGTACGAGCGCAAAGAGCAATGGATTGGCGTTTACACGAGGAGGTATTTTTCAGCGGGCATGAAAACGACGGGCAGGAGTGAATCTATGAATGCCACGTTCGATAGTTATGTGGGTACAGCTACCAATTTGAAGAGTTTCGTTGCATCCGCACAAAAAGCGGTTGCTTCGTTGTTCGTAAAAGAAAGGGCTGCAGACTTTGCAACAACGTACAAACAAAGGAGAAGGTTGCTTGAGACCCCGCTGGAGCTGAACGGTGCCAAAGTCTATACGAAGGAGATCTTCTTGCTATACCAAGTAGAGCTGCGAAAATCGGGACGATACAGTATAAACAAGGTGGCAGAAATGTCTACGCGTGAGTACAAGGTTTATTCGCTCGTGAATGACCTCGTCCCTGAGAAGCTGCGCAGAATTTATACGGTGAGCCATGACACATTGACGGATTCGGTGACATGTGTTTGCAAGAAGTTTGAGTTCCATGGCATCCTGTGTAGACACATTCTGCGGTTTTTCACCCAGAAGAATATCAGGACAATCCCCGATAAATATGTCCTGCCACGGTGGACGAAAGGTGCAAACAGGTTGCACGGTACCATTGCCTTTCCGGAGCACCCGTATACTGACTTTGAAGAATCAGAGACGTTGCGGTATAATCATCTGGTGACAATGTTCACCCGTTTGTCCGTAAAAGGTGCTGCTACAATGGCCGGATATAAACATCTCCTCGAGGTAGCTCAGCAGCAAGAGCCCATCGTCGACCAGTTGGAAGCAGCTTCAGTCAGCAATGCGGTTGACACTGAGCCTACAACGGGATCAGAAGATGACGAGCCGGGGGAGGAAGACGACAATGATATCCGGCCTTTGGATCCAATTATATCGCAAACGAAAGGCCGCAAGAGATCTACGCGGATGAAGAGCTCTATTGAACAGGCAACTCAACCTAAAAAGCTGAGAAGGTGTGCATTGTGCAACAAAATGACCGACCATGACAAGCGGAACCATTACAAGGCACTGGGGATAAGTCCAGGGGGTTTGCAAGACGAGGAAGAAGATGACGCCGAAGATGAGGAAGAAACAGCTGCAGTGGACCTTTAGTTTTTTGTATAAGCCATCAAGTCTGTTTGACATTTGTAATAATGCGTAATATTTTTTTGATGAGATTATCTTTCGACCGAAGACTGGAAGGTTATTTCTGATGGACCTATTAGAGCCGCCATCAAATCTAACTTTAGTTTTTTTTTTATTTGCCCCGTCCGCTACACTATGTAGCGGACGGCGCAGCAGAAACCCAAATTGTTATACTTGTAGAATGTCCGCCACACAATCTAGCGGACAAGAAAACTCTTGGTATCCCTTATGTCCGCTACACAATGTAGAAGATGTCAATCAGATCGGCCTTTCTTCTTTCTCCTGTTTTTCTCTCTGTCTCGAACATCTCACCCACCCACGACCCCCTCTACGGCGATCCACATCTCTGGCGACAGATCCGTCCTGATGGCTTCTGCTTTGGTGAACAGGGACGTTGCAGTCAGCAGACACTTCTTCAAGGTCATGATGCCTGGGTTTCATACAGAACTTGTAGGCCATCCCTCTTTCTCTGTGTTTTCGTGTGTTTAAAAGTTTTATCTTTGGTTAAAAACTTACCTGTCTTTTAATGAATATGATAGGCCATACCGGTAGCCTTTTGCAGATTGCTTACCACACTTTGGTTCGAAGCAACTTTAACCAGCCGCAAGGGGTCATGGCTTGTTAAAATCAAGAAGAAGCGCGGCCAAGAGCAAATTTATTTCGAAGAGGGTTGGAGCAATTTCTGCGAGCAGCACGACCTCAATGAAGGGGACTTTGTAATCTTTGAACACAAGGGGCATATGCGTTTTCAAGTGCTGGTGTTTGATCAAAGCACTTGTGAAAAATTTTCCCCCAATGTTGAACCCTAAATCAAATTATGAACAATTTTGTGTAATAAATTTTTGTCTGATAATTTTAGGTTCTTAATTGTGCATTTGAGAATTGTGATTGTTAATTGATGATTTGAGGTTGTTAATTGATGATTTTTTATTGTTAATCATGCAATTGAGATATTGAGATTGTTTATTCCGTCGCTAAAACACTTATTCCTTTGCCAGTTTAATAAAACAGAATTAGCGACGTTCGCTACATTGTGTAACGGACGGCGCAGCAGAAAGTCTGATCTCCAACACTTAAAAAATTTTTGTTGCCTCTACGTCCGCTACACTGTGTAGCGGACGGTGGAGCAGAAAGTCTGATCTCCAACACTTGGAAAATTTTCCTGTCTCTGGACGTCCGCTACACTGTGTAGCGGACGGCGCAGCAGAAACTCTCCTCTTCAACACTTAGAAATTTTTTCTGTATTTGGACGTCCGCTACAGTCTAGCGGACAGTATAGCAGAAAATCCCAACGTCAACACTTGGAAAATTTTCCCCCATTTTGTTCCCCCATTTAAAAAATTTTTGTTCCCTATACGTCCGCTACACTGTGTAGCGGACGGCACAGCAGAAACTCTCAACTTCAACACTTAGAAACATCCGCTACACTGTGTAGCGAACAGTACAACAGAAACTCCCAACACAGAAAATTTTTCCCCATTTAAAAATTTTTGTTCCATCTACATCCGCTACACTGTGTAGCGGACCGCGCAGCAGAAACTCTCCACTGTGTAGCGGACAGCGCAGCAGAAACTCAACACTTAAATTTTTTTTTTCTGGTTTTGGACGTCTGCTACACTGTGTAGCGGACAGCGCAGCAGAAACTCTCTACTTCAACACTTAGAAAATTTTCTTGTCTTTGGACGTCCGCTACATAGTGTAGCGGACGGCGCTACAGAAATTCTCACCTCAACACTTAGAAACGTCCGCTACACTGTGTAGCGGACAGTACAACACAAACTCCCAACACATAAAATTTTCTCCCATTTTGTTCCCCCACTTAAAATTGTGTTCCCTCTACGTCCGCTACACTGTGTAGCGGACGGTGCAGCAGAAACTCTCAACTTCAACACTTGGAAAATTTTCCTGTCTTTGGACGTCCGCTACACTGTGTAGCGGACGACGCAGCAAAAACTCTCAACTTCAACACTTAGAAAATTTTCCTGGTTTTGGACGTCCGCTACACTGTGTAGCGGACAGCGCAACAGAAACTCTCAACTTCAACACTTAGAAAATTTTCTGTCTTTGGACGTCCGCTACACTGTGTAGCGGACGGTAGACTTAGAAAATTTTCCCCATTTTGTTTCCCACCATTCAATCATTCTCAATGAGAGCAAAAAAATAACTCAAATCAAAATCTAATCAAATCAACCCAAATCAAATGTCAACTGATTTCAACACAAATCAATCAATAAATCATCTTCAACACAAATCAACTGATCTCAACACAAATCAAATCACACCAATGACAGCTTTCTAAATAATCATGATTTATTAAAAAAATTATTGTAATGGTACAATGTCAACTGGGATCCTCATGTTGAGCCGGATTCTCGTCCTTAGACGGATTTTCAATAAACCTAACCGCTCTAGGCCGGCCTTTCATAATTTGCCAAGCTATCCTATATCTAAAGCCTTCTACGCATTCTTGACTCCAGACGGCCGCCTTGAGGCTCTCAGACCGACAAATGTAATCCATGTACATGCAAAGGAAGACGCCGCAGTCCGAAGTATTATGTTGCTTGGGCCTCCTCTTCTTCAATCGGAAATGAAGCTTTGGCCGCGCCGGTACAGGTACACCACGGATAGCATTGACCATGGCACAAAATATATTCTGCGAGAAACAGAAAACGGCGTAAGACACGAGTTAACATTTACAATTGGCAAGTTACAATAAGCATTAAACAACAATCGTAAGATTACCATAGAGTCCAACTGGGCTTTGTACATCCGCAGCACAGGCATGTGGAAGGTATCGTCGTGGAGACTGTCGATCACCGATACGACTTTTTCTGTTGGTTCATAGCAAACCAAGTACCAGTGGCTTTCCCCTAAAAATGGGATTAGAAACACGTCGGCAACCTTGCGCTCACTGGACTATCCCTATTAAGATACGCTCGTAGGTTAGCGGACGGTCTCCACTGGCTCAACTTTTTCTTCCCCCTTTGTTCGACCCACTCATGCCATTCAGACACTAGGAGGCTATGAAAAAAGGCATCCACCAAAAAAATGCCCAGATACTCGTTCAGCCGCTCCCGACCCCTTTCCTTCAGAATCTCCACGTAGGTAGAGATGACACCGTTGTCTAACCAACTCCCCGGAGCCAGGGAGGCCATTTCTCCCCACGAGCAACAGTAATCCATGCCCTCCAGGTGATTCACACTATACAACGCTTTGTCCCGGGGGAACCTGCTAAAATAACGCTCTCTGATTATTTGGCATTTATGCGGCTTTAGGGGCTTCAATGGATGCCCTTTGCGATATTGCCCTCGGGGGTCGACTGGGGGATATTGCCCTCCTTCGACAACAAATGGTCCCACCCACAGGACAATGGGCAGTGTCTCGGACAGACTGATGTTTTCGAAACCCCAGTTCTGCGTGACTTGACTCTGAGAGAGGGGTTGGGGTTCCGAGTCCAGAAGCAAAGAGAAGGAGGGCGCACTGTACTCTTCCCACGGCGCTTGAGCCTGGCCCATGGTGCTTGGCGGTCCCCAATCACCACCCATTCCCTGTACAGAGGGACCACCATATCCCTGGCTCACCCCCGAAGTCTGTCCCGAGGGATCAGTGTATCCCTCGCTCACATAAGGGGGCTGCCACCCTGGATAACCCATTCCCGGGCTGACGCCCGAAGGCTGTCCCGATGCTTGGTGCAAAAAATTCCCGCAGCCATATGCCAACGCTTCAGCCTGTTGGCGAAGCTCCTCGCCCATTGCATCCACCAGATCCTTTCGCTCGCTCAACTTCTGGAAGAAGGCAAACGAGGCATTAACCTACATCCAAAGAGATAATAAATAAGTAACTTCATACACACACTTAGAATCATCAAGTTCAATTAAAAGCACTAGTTTGGCAACTTACCAGATTGTATGCCATGTGCTCATCGATCTGACCCCTAGGGTGGTACTTCTCCCCGCGTTCAAACCTTACTGGAGCTACTCTCCTCCGGGTGATGCGGTAGTACCACTCATTGTACTGTTCGATGCTGATCATGGGGTCAGGCGGGGTCAGGCTCCGACACAATGGCCGCCAGCGTGTCCTGCCAGGAATTCCAAACCTCAATTTCTCGTGCGCACAAGTCGTGCGCATTCGCCTTGCCAAACCGTTCGACACCCGGTGGGTTCCTGTTAAGCCTCATATCCAGCGCATCGGCTGGCAACCCCTGCAGGCACTCAAAATGGCGCATAGCGTGATCTGGCAGCTGCCACTCTGCGACCTCGAAGTGGATCAGGGGTGTGCGTTGCAACCCTGAGAGCGTGAAGACGAACGACTCTCCCACCCGTCGCGCCAAACGTTTGTACGGTGCCCATCGCATCTGGCCCAGAGATAGCGAGTCGAGCTCCCCCCGATAGTACGTAATGTTGTGATGGGGATCGTCTCTCCTCGGGTAGTGGCTGTCCTTCCGGCTGTACTCCCAGGTGCACAACCGAGGCCACACATTATCGGTTCCGTCCCTACGCCTGGGTGCGCCGGTAGCAAGGTGTTCATAAGACCACACCTGAGAGCAAAGACAAATTAAATAAAGTATCGTCAAAATTTATTGTCGATTCAACAAAAAAAATCGAGCACGTAATCAAGATTTGTATGATATACCTGCAATAGCGAGAGACATGCACATATAGCTTTGGAGTCGGGCCTCGTTGCCTTGTGCAATGCTCGGTACAGGTACGCAAGAGTTGCTGCACCCCAGGCATAATCCCCAACCTCCAGCAGGTTACCCAACAACGGTAAATATTTGACGCTGATGGTATTCTTCGACGTTGTTGGGAACAGAATTGCCCCCATCACCCACAAGAGGAAAGCTTGTGTGTACAGCACAAGCATCTGATCCGTGTAGTTATCCGGTAGAACCTTGTAGGTATCTACCAACCACTTTAACTTGATACCACCAGTGCTAAATTGATCCTGGGGTATCGAAGTAAAGAAGTCCCTAGCGGTTCTCTTATTCGTTGCTTCCGACAGAGGAGCTATTACCGGCCGCCCCGTCACCGGTAACCCTAAGATGAACCCTACATCTTCTAGGGTAATTGTCATCTCTCCGAGATGGAAGTGAAACTTTCAACAAGGGCACCTATTAAGTGCCGGTCAAGGTGTTGAAAGATCTGCCCATGCGTGAAAATCCCAAACCCAATCCCACGCAGTAATCTTTTCTGGATTTTGTTCAATTTTCAGGCTTTGAAATTATCGGATACTTCTACTGTGTTGAGAAGTGCTCTTTCCTATGAATTAATAAATACAATTTAAGCAAAACAAACGATATACAACGTTCGCAAGAATAAGAAAGTTGATAAAATAAGTATCTTACTCCACCATCCCATATGAGCGTACTGATATGGTTTGCTTGGTCGTATAATACGGATAGATCTTCTTGTCACGACCCAAACCCACGGGCAGGCCCACGAGTTAGGCACATGACCGGCCGCAGACCCAATAGACTCCAATTTAGGGCTCTGCCAGGCCTTACTCGCTAAAACCTGTACACAATTCTAAAATCATACATTAACTAACACCATAACATGAATTTCTAAAGATGCCCTTACAACTCTTTCCCAAATCATCTCTACTGAAATCCTCCATAGAGACCGATAGCATTTATTTTAAAGAAACCTCCTAAAATTAAGCTACGAACAATTCAAATAAATAACTTGCAGTTCTACAATTTCTCAAGGGCTTAAACAACTTCCTAATGAGCATCTCCTGTGGCTTCATTCTCATTTCCCTCGTAATACTCATGTTCATCTAGTTGATCGCCTGAAAACATTTATAAAAAGGGGTGAGCTTGGGGCCCAGTAAGTACACAAACCATATCCCTAAAATAGATTTTGGGATTCATAAAAACATGAAACATGCCATGGTTTTCTTCAATTTAAAACTGGTAAACATTTCACAAGAGATACTATGCATATATATATACTTTTGAAAGCAATTCATCTAAGATTCTCAGAAACGAAGTATGACATCAAGTAACGACTATCACATTTCATCATAACATAGGCATGTTGCGGTCAGCGTACGTTCCCCCTAACTAGGGCCCACAATCCCTACTCCACCTCGGATGAACATTATTTGGTCAGGGTATGCGCCCCCCTGACTAGGGCCCACAATCCCTCCTTCGTCCGGGATACATATAGCGTGGACGCAAGGGCGCACCACGAGCAACAGTACTGTTCGTCAACGTATCGTCCCGTTGACCAGGACCCAACAATCCAACTTTCTTCCGTGGATATGGGGCGCAACAACCAAGCCAGAAATACCGTCTCATTCAACATAAGCCAACTTTAAAAGACTATTCATAGAAAACATTCCATGGCAATTTTTATGCATTTTCTCATCAAACAATTTATGCAAAAGCAGTTGCATGTAAAAGGCTTTAAAACTTCTAATTGGAACAATTCATTTATACATATACATAAACAAAAATAGGGTATACAGAGGAATATGACAGGAGTACTTACCTGAATAGCTACGCAATGCTGCCAAACCTCGATCAATATTCTCTGAATAAACCTAGATTGACAATCCATTTATTAGAATACAATCTATTCTACATAACTCCGAAATCACTCAACTCAAAGCGCGCCTCGCACGCGGCCAACCTACCCGAAAATCCCCATACGCTCCTTAATGCGTAGCGATATCTCAAAATTTATGCTAAATTACAATAAAACACTTTTATTGCTTTAAATATTATAAAAAGTCAAAATATGAATTTTCTAAAATTTTAAATATTTTCGAATTAAAATAATCTCTTTAAAGGCAAGAAAAGCCCATAAATAGCCATAATTGCTTCTAGCTGAAAATAAAGTACAAAAAATTTTAAAATAGCTTTAAAATATGTATAAAAATTATAGAAATTTAAATCAGAAATTAAGATGCATTAAAAATATTTTTAAATTATTCATTTTGCTAAAACCAATGTGATACAGAAATTATAGCAAATCAACTCTAAAAATTACCAAACTTAAACTGGGATGTGTTTATAACATAAAAACATTATTATAATTTTTTCAAAACATTTTCATGGGTGTAAGGGCTCCAAAAGAATTTTACAAATCCAAGCTTGCCAAAAATATTAAAATACATATGATATCAGAAAAATATGAAATTTTAACAATAATTCTATTATTAACCTATGATCCTTCCCGTAAAGTTACAACATTTTTTGACAAGTTTACAATACCCAACGGCCATGCGGTACAACTGTGCAAGCACAGTGTACTGTTCACGCAGAACACAGTTACTGTTCATTATCTTCTTCTCCTGTCCAAACCCAAAACACACAGCACAGTTCACGCAGCTTCCCTTTCACCCCTAGCACGTTAGAATCCACTCCATTAACACACTAAATCTATACCTTCATACACACACTCAAGCCACTTATACACATATATCCAACACACTCATGCTCATGTATTCCCATACAACCAAAACACACAGCAACACACCCGTATATATTTGTGCCACCCCCACGCCACTACCTTCCCTCTTTTCTTTCTCTTTTGCTTGCTTCTTCCTCTCACTCAATCACCATACACCCCCCAAACCTTTATACTTCACCTATAATCACACACTATATTCATCCCCGCATCACCTATTATGTACTATACATCATGCACCCATTGCAGTCCATCCCACATACATATATGTATATATTTTCTCCTACACAGCACTGCTGCAGTGCACTACTTACAGTAGCAGTGCTTTGCACAGCACCACCACAATCCTTCCCTCTTCTTTGTTTCAATTCCCATATACAATAAACACACATACAACACTTAACATAGCTATACCCACTTCAAAACACAACTCACACACCACTCAAAACACACAACCCGTACACTCCCTTGCACCTCTCACACTCACACAGTTCACGGCAGCCGCTTTTCCTCTCTCATAACACCTACAAACACACACTAACTCTCTTCCTCTTCTATCCACAACCCACCATGATCGCTGCCATTAAAGTCCTTGCATGATCATAAGATCATCTCTCTTTCGGCAATCGCAACAATCCACAGAAAACCCCTCGGCAGGCATGGTTGCGTTGCAACCTTATCCCTTTTTCTCTATAACCCACACGGTACAAGGACACAGCCACGATGGCTGTGACCTTGTTTGAACGTTCCTGCTATATTTGCAAACTCACGCCCATCACACACTAAGGCATACATTTACCCAGCAGATTCCTAGCCCCTTATACTCCATTTAAGACAAATGAATAAACTAGAGAAAAAGAGTTAGAAACTTACAGGAAAGCTTCACTTGATCGCCGAAAAGATTCATCTCTCCGATCCTTCTTCTTTTCTATCTCGGTATTTCTCCTTCTCTCATCAAAATTGCTCAGATATAGCTAAACTAGAGCCTTGGACGGCTGCCCCATCGTAATATATTTATATATAGTAGAACCCTAAGTTGGAAATATTACCACAAAGCCCCTACCCTCTTGTTAGTTATTCTAGTTTTCACCCGAAACTTTTGTTATCGCAAGATGGTCCAAAATAAATATTAACGATAATTTATGTTCTAGGAAAATTATTAACGGGTCGATATGCTATCTCGTTTCACAAAATCAATCCTTTACATGTTTCTAATCTATAGTTGTGATCAATATTGCGTTTTATGCGTGGTTTTGATTATGCATTGAGCATGTGCTAGCGATGATGAGGATTTATATATGTATGTATTTGTTCATGTGCTAGCGTTTGTAAAATCCGATTCCATAGTTTCAGTTGCAAAAAATGGAATTTATCCCTGGACCAGAAGATCCATCCGTGTTATACGACCAAGCCAACCATATCAGTACGCTCATATGGGATGGTGGAGTAAGATACATTATTTATCAACTTTCTTATTATTACGAACGTTGTTTTACCGTTCATTTTGCTTAAATTGTATTTATTAATAATTCGTAGGAAAGAGAACTTCTCACCACCGTAGAAGTATCTCGCGAGTTCACGAGATGGAAATTGAACAAGTCCCAGAAAAGAATACTGCGTGGAATTGGGTTTGGGATTTTCACGCATGGGCAGATCTTTCAACAGCTTGACCGGGCCTTGATAGGTGCCCTTGTTGAGAGGTGGAGAAGTGAAACGAATACGTTTCACTTCCCGCTCGGAGAGATGACGATTACCCTAGAAGATGTAGGGTTCATCTTAGGGTTGCCGGTGACGGGGCGGCCGGTAATTGCTCCTCCGTCAGACGCAACGAATAAGAGAACAGCGCGAGACTTCTTCACTTCGATACCCCAGGATCAATTTAGCACTGGTGGTATAAAGTTGAAGTGGTTGGTAGATACCTACGGGGTTTTGCCGGAAAACTATACGGGCCGTGAGCTTGTGGTGTACACAAAGGCCTTCCTCTTGTGGGTGATGGGAGCAATTTTATTCCCAACGACGTCGAAGAACACGGTCAGCGTGAAATATTTACCGTTGTTGGGTAACCTGTCGGAGGTTGGGGATTATGCCTGGGGTGCAGCGGTTCTTTCGTATCTGTACCGAGCATTGCACAAGGCAACGAGGCCCAACTCCAAAGCCATATGTGCATGTCTCTCGCTATTGCAGGTATATCATATAAATCATGTCTTCGTTATTGTGTTTTATTTTTGTTGAATCGACGATATAAATATAATTTTTTGATGTTCTCAGGTGTGGTCTTACGAACACCTTGCTCCCGGTGCACCAACGCGTAGGGATGGAACCGATAAAGTCTGGCCTCGGTTGTGTGCTTGGGAGTACAGCCGGAGGGCTAGCCACTACAAGAGGAGAGTCGATCCCCATCACAACATTACGTACTATCGAGGGGAGTTCGACCGTCTATCTCCGGGCCAAATGCGTTGGGCACCGTACATACGTTTGGCGCGACGGGTGGGAGAGTCGTTCGTCTTCACGCTCTCCGGGTTGCAGCGCACACCCCTGATCCATTTCGAGGTCGCAGAGTGGCAGCTGCCCGACCGAGCAATGCGCCATTTTGAGTTGGAGCAGGGTTTGCCAGTCGATGCCCCGGATATGAGGGTTAACAGGAACCCACCGGATGTCGGAGTGTTTGGCACCGCCAATGCGTACGAATTGTGCGCGGCCGAAATAGAGCTTTGGACTTCTTGGCAGGACACACTGGCGGCCATCGTCTCGGAGCCAGACCCCGTTATCAGCATCGATCAGTACGATGAGTGGTACTACCGCATCACGCGGAGGAGAGTAGCCCCTGTAAACTTTGAACGTGGGGAGAGGTATGCGCCTAGGGGTCAGATCGATGAGCGTATGGCATACAATCTCGTAAGTTGCCCAACAAGTCTGACTTGAACCAAATTAGTTGAATATAAATGTCTGATTGAAGTTACTTAATTTTTTATCTCTTTGGATGTAGGTTAATGCCTCGCTTGCATTCTTCCAGAAGTTGAGTGAGCGGAGGGATCTGGTGAGCGCAATGGGCGAGGATCTTTGCCAACAGGCTGTGACATTGGCTTTAGGCTGCGGGAATTTTTTGCGCCAAGCATCGGGCCAGTCTTCGGGAGTCAGCCCGGGAATGGGTTATACGGGCGTCAGCCAGGGATACGGTGATCCCTCTGGACAGGCTTCAGGGGTGAGTCAGGGAGTTGGTGGTACCTCTGAAGCGGGGATGGGACAGGCTCAAGCGTCGTGGGGCGATTACAGCGGCCCCTCCTTCAATTTGTTCCCGGAACCCCTCTCTCAAGTCACGCAAGACTGTCCTTTCGGAAACTACGGTTTCTCCGAGGCACTGCCCATTGTCCCGTGGGCGGGACCAGTTGGCGGCCCCGGAGGGGAATATCAGCCGGCCGAAGAAGGAATTGGAGGCCAATATCCCCCGATCGACCCCCGAGGGCAATATCCGAAAGGGCATCCAGCCAGGCCCCTAAAGCCGCATAAATGCGATCTAATCCGAGCCCGTTATTTTAGCGGGGCCCCCCAAGACGGAGCGTCGTATGACATGGATCACCCGGAGGGCTTGGATTACAATGCCTCGTGGACAGAGATCGCCTCGCTGGCGCCGGGAGCTTGGTTAGACAGCGGTGTCATCTCGCACTACGTGCAAATTCTGAGGCGAAGGTGTCGGGAGCATCCAAACATCGGTCCGCGCGTGTTTATCTTGGATGCTTTTTTTCATCAGCTCCTAGTACAAGAGTGGCACGACTGGGGCAATGCAAGGAAGGGGAGAACCATGGCCCAGTGGAAACCGTCCCCTAACCTACAAGCATATCTTGCTAGGGATAGTCCAGTGAGCGCAAGTGTTGCCGACGTGTTTCTAATCCCCTTTTTAGGGAATGCCCACTGGTACTTGGTTTGCTACGAACCATTACAGAGCACGGTTTCAGTCGTCGACAGTCTCTACGATGATACCGACGTGATGCCTGTGATTGATATGTACCGAGGCATAGGCCAGTTGGATGCCATGGTAAGATCCTGTTTCCTTCTTATTGTAACTTGCATATTATAAAACTGATTAATCTTATTTTGCTAGCTATGTTTAATGCTTATTATGTTTCTCGCAGAATCTTTTTGCTGCCCTGGTCAATGGTAGGCGTCGGGAGAAGGTATCGCGCAGGCCGGTCCTCATTTTCCGATTGAAGAGGAGTAGGCCCAAGCAACATAATTCCTCGGACTGCGGCGTCTTCCTCTGCATGTACATGGATTACATTTGCCGGTCTGAGAGCCTCAAGAAGACTGTCTGGAGCGAAGAATGCATACAAGACTTTAGGTATAGGATTGCTTGGCAAATTATGAATGGCCGGCCTAGAGCTATTAGGTTTATTGTAAATCCGTGTAAGGAACATCATTCCCGCGAGAGATGATGTTCCCCAATTCACATTGTAACGTTACAACACTTTTTTTAAAAAAATTTATTGAATGTGATTGATTTTATTGACCGATATGATTTAACGGTGGGAAACCAAGTGTTGGATATCTGTCTGTTGGATATCTGTCTATCTGCAGGGCAAGTGTTCAAAAAATAACCAAGTGTTCGATAATCAGTGTTTCTGCCCGGCCGTCCGCTACATAGTATAGCGGACGTAGAGAAGTCAACCAAAACAAAAAAAAACTAAGTGTTGTAGGGGGGTATTCTGCGGGGCCGTCCGCTACATAGTATAGCGGACGTAGAGAAGTAAACCAAAACAAAAAAAAACTAAGTGTTGGAGGGGGGTATTCTGCGGGGCCGTCCGCTACATAGTATAGCGGACGTAGAGAAAACAACCAAAAAACCAAACTAAGTGTTGGAGAGGGTATTCTGCGGGGCCGTCCGCTACATAGTATAGCGGACGTAGAGAAGTAAACCAAAACAAAAAAAAACTAAGTGTTGTAGGGGGGTATTCTGCGGGGCCGTCCGCTACATAGTATAGCGGACGTAGAGAAGTAAACCAAAAAAAAAAAAAACTAAGTGTTGGAGGGGGGTATTCTGCGGGGCCGTCCGCTACATAGTATAGCGGACGTAGAGAAAACAACCAAAAAACCAAACTAAGTGTTGGAGAGGGTATTCTGCGGGGCCGTCCGCTACATAGTATAGCGGACGTAGAGAAGTAAACCAAAACAAAAAAAAAACTAAGTGTTGGAGGGGGGGTATTCTGCGGGGCCGTCCGCTACATAGTATAGCGGACGTAGAGAAAACAACCAAAAAACCAAACTAAGTGTTGGAGAGGGTATTCTGCGGGGCCGTTCGCTACATAGTATAGCGGACGTAGAGAAGTAAACCAAAAAAAAAAAACTAAGTGTTGTAGGGGGGTATTCTGCGGGGCCGTCCGCTACATAGTATAGCGGACGTAGAGAAGTAAACCAAAACAAAAAAAAAACTAAGTGTTGGAGAGGGGTATTCTGCGGGGCCGTCCGCTACATAGTATAGCGGACGTAGAGAAAACAACCAAAAAACCAAACTAAGTGTTGGAGAGGGTATTCTGCGGGGCCGTCCGCTACATAGTATAGCGGACGTAGAGAAGACAACCAAAACAAAAAAAAAACTAAGTGTTGGAGAGGTATTCTTTAATACCTTAGGTTTCTAATGTTGTGCTGCGCAGTGTAGCGGACAGTGTAAGAAATCACATATAAAAAAATGAGAGTAAAGGTTATTACAAACGAGTCATTACTAAAAATTATTACAAAATGTCCGACAGGTTTGATGGCTCATAAAAGATTATTACAAAATATTCAGTACACTAAAGTTCCACTGCAGCTTGTTCGTCCTCATCCTCGGCATCATCTTCTTCCCCGTCTTGCAAAGGCACTGGACTTATCCCCAGTGCCTTGTAATGGTTCCGCTTGTCGTGGTCTGTCATTTTGTTGCACAATGCACACCTTCTCAGCTTTTTTGGTTGAGTTGCCGTCTCAATAGAGCTTTTCATCCGCGTAGATCTCTTGCGGCCTTTCGTTTGCGATATAATTGGATCCGAAGGCCGGATATCATTGTCGTCTCCCTCCCCCGGCTCGTCATCTTCTGATCCCGTCGTAGGCTCGGTGTCAACCGCATTGCTGACTGAAGCTGCTTCCAATTGGTCGACGATGGGCTCTTGCTGCTGAGCTACCTCGAGGAGATGTTTATATCCGACCATTGTAGCAGCACCCTTTACGGACAAACGGGTGAACATCGTCACCAGATGATTATACCGCAACGTCTCTGATTCTTCAAAGTCAGTATACGGGTGCTCCGGAAAGGAAATGGTACCGTGCAACCTGTTTGCACCTTTCGTCCAACGTGGCAGGACGTATTTATCGGGGATTGTCCTGATATTCTTCTGTGTGAAAAACCGCAGAATGTGTCTACACAGGATGCCATGGAACTCAAACTTCTTACAAACACATGTCACCGAGTCCGTCAATGTGTCGTGGGTCACCGTATAAATTCTGCGCAGCTTCTCAGGGACGAGGTCATTCACGAGCGAATAAACCTTGTACTCACGCGACGACTTTTCTGCCACCTTATATATACTGTATCGGCCCGATTTTTGCAGCTCTACTTGGTATAGCAGGAAGATCTCCTTCGTATAGACTTTGGCACCGTTCAGCTCCAGCGGGGTCTCAAGCAACCTTCTCCTTTGCTTGTACGTGGTTGCAAAGTCTGCAGCCCTTTCTTTCACGAACAACGACGCAACCGCTTTTTGTGCTGATGTGACGAAACTCTTCAAATTGGTAGCTGTACCCACATAACTATCGAACGTGGCATTCATAGATTCACTCCTGCCCGTCGTTTTCATGCCCGCAGAAAAATGACTTCTCGTGTAAACGCCAATCCATTGCTCTTTGAGCCCGTACAAGTGCTGGAGCCACTCGTTGTCTTGCAATGAGTAATCCCGAACAAGCTTTTCCCACCTCTCCTCGAATTCCTCAATCGTTAATGACTTGAGGACGCATTTGTCAAAATCCTGTTTAAAGTCTGGATACTTTGCGTACATGTGATGCAGACGTTCCGGGTATTTGTTGCTTATGTGCCAAGTGCACAAGTTGTGTCGAGTATCTGGGAAGACGGTAGCAATAGCCTTCTTCATTGCCAAATCTTGATCGGTGATGATAACAGTCGGTGCTTTGAAGTTCATTGCTTCCAGCCACACCCTAAACAACCATTCAAAAGAACTCTCGCTCTCGTCCCTTAACAAGGCGAACCCGAACAGGATGGAGTGATAATGATGATTGACGCCCGTGAAAGGAGCGAACGGCATCGAGTACTTGTTGGTACGGTATGTGGTGTCGAAAGTCACGACATCCCCAAAATGCTTATAAGCTAGCCTCGAACGACCGTCGACCCAAAAAATTGTGCTAACTCGATGCTCGTCGTCAAGTTTATAGTCGAAGGTAAACTGCGGGTCCTCCATCTGCATCCGTTTCAATAGGCTCATTGTCGCTTGCGCATCATTGAGGTCATACGCGGCTCGTCTATGGGTTCGGACCGCGTTACGAACGTCTGTCGTGTTAAAGTTTAAATTTTGAATTCCCCCAGCCTGTTCAGCAAGAACATTAATCATGTCGGTAGGTCCTAGCCGCGCATCGCTCATTGTGTGAATTAGGCTCCTCGCGACCTTACCCATCTTCTTGTGTTGATGCATCTGACTCACCTTAGAAGGGGTTACTAACGGGTGATTGTGTGCCAGTTCCAGGCTGGTAATAAGCCAATGATCTTGTTTGGCTTTATAGCTTACGAACATCTTGACCTGGCAATTCGTGCGCGCAAAGCAATCCCGTCTTCTCCGCGCATACCCTATTTCGTCATCATCACTGTCATCGTTGCCTACGCGTGTCTCATTTTGCACTGGGTTTCTGCCCCTATGACACTCGTATAAGCGAGAGCATATCCTTTTCGATACGCTGCTTGTTCTTGTAGTTTTTATTCTAATGCCAAAACCAACCCTCAATGAATAAGCTCGAAAACATTCTCCAGCTTCTTCCAACGTTTGAAAGGTTCGTCCTAGATACGGATCACTAGCATCTACGGGGGTGCTGGAGCTCGACACGAAATCAGACATTGTGAAAAAGACCTATGTAGAAATAGAATACGCTTATTATCTAAAAATTATCTTGACGATTAGACCGATTTAGGATACCATATACATAATCTCAAAAGTGTCTCCCATTTTGCTAATTATATATTTACTGAACATAACAAATTAAAATTACTAAGATAAACGGTAGCAAGATCACAAACTTACCTTGCTTGAGTGATGCTTGAACCAAGTGTGTTACTCGAAGAAGCTTGAAGGGGGCTGAAAATGGAAGCAAGTGAATTTGAAAGCCCGCAAAAATTTTGCTGAAAGAGCCGAGAATTAGGGAGACTTTCTAGACGACCGACGGGACAGTTCTCGGGGCTCACGCCCGAGACTCTATAGGCGACCGAGAGGACAGGTCCTGACATGTGTCAGCCTAGAGATCGTCCGCCATACTGTCTCGCGGACGCCTTTTTACACATGTCCCGTCCGCGAGACAGTATGGCGGACGGGGATCGGAGTTTTTGGAAAAAGGCGCGATCTGGACCTTCCATCTTTCAGGATGGACGGTCAGATCGCGCTAGCAAAATATCCCATTTTGCTAGCGCTATCATCGGATCAGCTCCCATATATATATATATGAAAGTCGAAGCTGAAAGAATGTTGTTCAGTCATCGCCTACTTGAACACTCTCTTAGCTTACCACATGAACTCTCTCTCTCTCTCTCTCTCTCTATGTGATTTGAATTCTTTTTTTTCATTTGAAATTTAACCAATTATATATATTTTATCCTTTCTAAAAGTAATTATGTATATATTCTTTTTAATCTTAAATATTTTTATTGTTTAGAAAAACACAATATTCTCCATTAGTTTTTCTCTTAAACTACCACAATCTCCTTCATTTTATTTCATTACAAGTTTTATATATAGTTTACGCTCTCATTTTTTAGAATCATTTATTACATAATGTTACTATTTTCTTGGTGGTCTTGATATTTATATCTTTATAATTCTATTAATTCTTAGATTTTGACAAAAGTGATTCTCTATATATTCCTTTTTAATCTTAAATCTTTTTTACTATTTAAGGAAACACAATATTCTCCATCAGTTCTTCTCTTAAACTACCATAATCTCCTTCATTTTATTTCTTACAAGTTTCACATATAATTTACTCTCCCATTTTTTTTTTCAAATCATTTTATCATGTATAGTTACTCTTTTTTGGTAGTCTTACATAATACAATCTCAACACATGAGTTATTATTGTTAGTATTATCACTACAATTGCTATTAGTGAGGAGAAACTATTTCTATTATTTCATACATTATTTTATAGCTTCATTTGTCACTAACAATTATTACTTAAGTTCATTTTTTACAATAAAATTTGGTAGGAGAACTCTTTTAAAAATGTAAAAATAAAATTTTAATTATTTTATTATCACTACCAATTTTGTAATTACTATTAGACGTATAAATATGAGATCTCTCAATAAGTATTTTAATAGTTGTTACTCTCGTGTGCAACGCACGAGATCAAACTAGTTATATCCTAAAGATCAAGCTTGATATAATATTAGTATATAATACTAACTTCGTATTTGCACGATAACTCTACATATAATGGGACTTAATACACTAAATTTGTTACAATGATGCATTAAAAAGAAGGGGAAAAATAGATGTGAGGGAGGGCTATCATCGAGCTACTTTCATATCCGAGCCTTGAAGGAAACTAGATCTCGCTTAATTTTTTTCCTCCTCCTCCTCTCTCTCTCTCTCTCTCTCCCCCCCCCCCCCCCTGCTGCAGAAATTTTCCCACCTTTTTCTCCCTTTTATAATGAAAACCAAGTCCAATTTCTGTAGGACTTTTGCTCTAAAAGATAGACCATCACTTGATCATATCCCTCAGTGACCAATCAATAGAATAAGTGGTGTTCTTGTCTAAGACCAATTTTGAAGATTTACATGGACTCATGGTTCAAGTGAATCCAAGATGCATGACCCATTGTTTAATTTAAACCAATGGCCCATCAAGGCTTTCATGTGAAATGGACTCATTAAACAAGCCCATCTGAAAATTATTGGGCTTGTTAAATGAAAGACTTCTTCTTTTTTTTTTTTCCTTTCAAAGGCAACTCTATCAACTCTATATTCCACCCAATACACACTCAGAATATATACTTTATCCCTCTTTTGCTTTTCATTCTATTTTCCTTTTTTGTCAAAATTTCGGGTGCAAACAGTATGTACACCTGAAGACACTAACAATCTCACACTTAATATTGAGTAGTATGCATGGCAGCTAAAACTGTGGCTATCTCGAATATCTAATTTTAAATGTTTAGAAACCTTTTCTGTCCTTGAAGATATATTAACAACATATGTAAACTTAAATTCTATAAATATAAGTAGCCTTCGAAATCCTTTTCATTTTTAGTTTCTTGTCCATTTTTAAAAAATTCAAAAGAAAAAAATCAGCGTTGGCATAGAGTTTTAGGTGGGTGTGTGTGTGTGTGTGTTTTTTTTTTCAATTTAGTTTTATAAACTAGTTTTCTAGATGGAGCTGTTTTTTTATAACTCTATTTTAAAGTTTTCAGTTTTATGTTTTTTAGACTCGCCTTTTAACTTTTGTTAAAATCATTTTACTATTTCTTCATTCAATCTTCATAACCAACACCTAGCACCACGAAACACCAAACTACGAAAACTGCCAACCACCATAGTTACTGACCGCCACCAGTACCATCACTAACCAATACCCCCGAATATCAAACCTACCAACATTGCAAACCACCTAACAAGTGACCGCTAGTCTATTACCACCGTCACCATGACTCACCAACACCCCCCTAAATACCAAATCTACCAACACTGGAAACCACATAGCCCACATACTGCCGACCTGCCACCACCACTGCTAACCAACACCGAAACGAACTCGCCATCACCATTGACCAACGTCGCCGAACACCAAACCCTTTAACATCTGTCACTACCAACACTCTTCTGAATCAGAATCTGAATCCAATGTCATAATGACAACAATTATTCTTGCAACAAATGCCACCACCACATCTGCCGTAGCCATAATTACAGCACCAATCCCAACCACACGACATCACCGCCACCCAAAAAACCAACGCCATATTACTTCTAAAACCCAATACCACCCCACCAATTCCACTTCTATTTAGTTCTATCTTTGAATCATCTCTCTGCAATTTTACTAGATGTGAAGGAAATCATGGTGGATCTGCAAATTGAGGTGGATCTATGCATCGAGTATCACTGTGGATATTGATGGTGCCATTGTAGAGTTTGGTTCGTCGATGGTTTTGGTGGTGGTAATGTGGGGTGGTTGTGACTGATGGTGTTGGGTGGTTATGATGGGTGGTGGCGGTGGATGGTGGTTGGTGGCAAGCGTGGCGGATGGTTGGTGGCAATGGATGGTTGTTGGTGGTGATCTGTGCGTGGGCTGGGGAGGGATGCATCAAAGAACGAAAAAAATGGAAACTAGGAAAAAGGACAGAAGAAAAGTAAGTGAAAGTCGATTTTGACAAACTTCTATTAAATACCTTAAATTTTATGTCCAAAATAAAAGCTACAACTAGTTTTGATTTTTGTTTTTTTTTTAAAACTAAAACTGAGAAAAAAAATCTTTGTCAAACACACCCATAATCTGGACAGCTTTCAACCAGGTTCTCAGCTTTGACTATGCTTCCTTTTTTTGCAAAAAGTCGAAAGTTAGGCCCTATTTGCCACAACTTTTTTTTTCCAGTTTTGGAAACTGGAAAAAAAGATTGCGTTTGGTAACTATTTTCCTTTTTTTTTCCTTCAGTTTAAACACTCAGTTTTTAAATCAAGGTTGTTTTTAAAAACTCTAAAAACTGTTTTTTTAGACCACCACCACCCTCCCACAACGGCCGCAGGCGACCACCACTGGCAGCCACCGCATGCTGCCAGCGACCACTACCGGTGACGACCACAGCCGGTAGCCACCGTTGGCCACCACCACCGTTGGCCACCGTCACAGCAAACCACCACAAAAAAAAACTCAAAAAAAAACTGAGTTATCAAACACTCAAAGAAAAACTAAAAAAAAAAAAAACTGGGTTATCAAATAACCACTTATTTTTGTAGAAAAAAAATAATTAAACTGCTCTTTAAATTTTTGTTTGAAAACTGAAAACCAATTTTTTTTTTTTGTCAAACAGAGCCTTATTTGTAGGCAAACAATAGAAGTTTAATTTTGAGAAGTAGGTACCCTTTCACACTGGTGACCGTTCACTTGGGTCAATTTATACCAAGAATATATTTGCGGTTTTCAGCATGGTTTATATTCATGGTAATGGACATACTAGCCGATACGGGCGGATATGTATCTATCGACTGAAAAAAATACGAATTTGATCTTTCTTGTGCAGTACAAAGCTCGTCTGCTCTTTCTATTCAGGTTCACACCGGTGAATACATGTTTGAATTCGGGATGGTTTTGCCATTTAACGTGACCAATGCGTACCAGATCTTAAATTTCTTTTTTCAGATTTTTATTTTCATTGATTAGTCTCATTAAAACACATTGTCAATTTGCCATTTATTGTTAGATGTTATCTTGTAGGTAATTATGCAGCCATTCAGGATAGTTTTAATGATTAAAAAGTTACAATAACCTTTGAAAACGTAAAGATCACCGTGAATTCTGAATAATAAACTTTGAAAGGATTTATCTTGCTGGTGATGCTGGTACCTATACAGATATATATCATTTTAACTAACAATTCGACTTGCTCTACGCTTCGGTATTGATAGCTAAATATATACAGTGGTGGAGGGAGTGGGGGCCATCGCTTCTTTAGAATTTTTCTGCTTTATATGATATATTTTATCCCTAATGATAAAAGTATCCACCTAAATATTTTAAAATGCTTAAAGGAGATATATTTGTAGTCATTTTATATGTTAATGTATCTAAAAGTTTTAAAAATGGTTAAAAAGAACTATCATTTTAGTCATTTAAAATGCTAAACTTAAACAAATAAACCAAAAAATAAAATAAAATAAAGACTAGTCTACGCATAAAGTCAATGGAAAAAATGATTTTATTCTCACTCTACGGTTTTCAAAGTTTCAATACTTTCAAAAACTTAAAGGCACAGATGCAAGCAGGAGAACACTGCCTCCTCCGTAGTTCCCTCACCGCCCACCAGCCTTACCTCACGGCGGCACGCTCTCAACGGCCAACGTCACTGCCTCTGTCAGCCGGTCTACCTCTAGCAGGTCATGGGCTCACAAGTCACGGCACGCAAAGTCCAAAGGTCATGCCCTCACGTGTTCATGCATGGCCGCAGGGGCGATTCACAAGCTCACCGTTGGTGGCAGGTACGGACAACAGTTGGCAGGTCAATTTCTTGTCGGTCATGGTAGTCGGTGAAAGCAAGATATGATCCGGTGATTCATTTTTAAATTTTCTACTTTTGGAACCCTTCTTTTTCTTTATCAATTTAGAATGTGAAAATTGAGTGAAAATTGAGTTTTGAAACTTATAATTTGCAATTAGGAATTGGTAGAATTTGACAATTGCTGCTATTGAAGTCGTTAACTTCAAATTGAGATTTTGATGTCAACTTTTAAAAAAATTTCTTGGCTCTGCCACTTGCTATATATGGGCATGGGCTTTGCTTACAAGCGCTACAGAGTATAGCTTCCTACTTTTGCATGTATATCAGAAAGAGCCATAAGAATTTGTGAGTATTCATTTCCGTTATAGAATTGTAAGGTCCTCGCGGTACGCGCGGAGAATTTAAATATAGGAAAGTGGAGTTTGATGTTCACTTAGTTTATATTATCACAGGCGAAGATTAGTATGGCCGGGATGGAGCAGCGTTGAACAAGCCCTCCACTTGTAGTAGTTAAGTACTTTGTTTGTCATGCATGACAAAATATATCAATTCTTAAAATTTGTATGTTTTAACCAATATTTATCTAAATTGTTATGCATTTTTGCGATACCCAAAGTGAAAGTATCATCATCAGTTTTATGATATATAGATGTGGAGATATAAATACATTGGCTAAATCATGCTCAACAATAATGTATAAGCCTTATGGTCTCTCCTTTTATTGTTAATTAAGTTTGAAATAATACTTTAACATGATATCGGAGCGATTCGTGAAACCATAAACTTACTTGGATAGTAATTTTATAGTTATTAACTAGAAGCATTTTCCACTTGGAAAGATTTGACAACATTACATGTGAAAAGTTTGTGGTATATAGGGTTGATTGGGAAGATTTTCGGACAATTTTATCGCGAAAAGACCAAAGTGATCCACTTAAAAGTGTAACATATGTATGTGTATGTGTGAGTGTGTCTATATATATATATATATCTTCCAGTATTAAGGTTTTGTCCTTTTGTGAGGTCCCATATAAAAGCACCCGGTCATGATAGAATATTGTATGAAGTTCTAACAGAGACGTTTTTGAAGCATGATACAATACTTTATGCTCAAAAAACGGAGCTCTGGCCGCTGTTGGAAAGTACGTCCAAACCTGGGAAGGAAAACTAAATTAGTAACAGTGATGTTTAAAGCCACAAACTGATAAACAAAGATGTCCTTGTTAACACCAACTACCTTCACCGCAGCGTGTCAATCATTAACAGTAGAAAAAGAAGAGGAAAGGAACCCTTGTTTGTCCAGGATAGCTTTGCATCATGTTAATTGGGAGAGGAACGAAAGGAACTTGTCAATATTGCTTTCTCTCTCTTGTCATAGGTCTTAAGAGTGAAAGAAATTAAAGAGATATGAAAATCAACTGCGGTTTCCTTTGGGAATTCTATCTTCTAGGAATATGTCAAGTCATTGTGATTTCCTTTTATGTTTAAGCAAGACAAGAAAAACAATATCTTATTCTTTATAAAATGGTCTCTATAATTTTGAGAAGTAATGAGATAAGAAAAAGCCGTTTCCAACAAAACATTTGCACAGCTCATCACTTTATGTTTTGTACAAATGTGGATGTTAGCACAAACTCTAGTAGAACCATTGGTTTCCTTCAAAAATCGCACTAATTAAGTAAAGCTTCTATCGTCTTTAATTTGTTATGAAAAATGCTTAGCTGCAGTATACGTCCAGTCGCAACTAATGGTCAATAATATCATCATTGGGTAAAATTTCGTGATACTAATAAAGATTGCTAAGATCTGTCACTCAAATGATTACTAAACTCTATATTAGTTGTATCTACCGACCCTTAATCGTACTAGTGAAGATATAAGTTTGTTGTTTAGCTAATTTATGTCTTAAGAGGATGGAGCATAGAATACAAACTCAATATTTTTGTTAAGGATGACAACTCGTGGCCCTCGCGGCAGTTGAAAAATGAATCACCACATCATTTAGCAGACCAAGGCATGCAAAGGATTGAAAACTATAGCATCTAGCGACTGAAGTCACGTATATATACCTCGGAAAATGATAGGACCTGTCAATCTATATCCATATCAAGTAGTGATCCCAACAATAAACCGTTTGGAAAAGATGGCCAAGCATTTTGTTGCAGTACATGGTGCATGCCATGGGGCTTGGGTGTATTACAAGCTCAAACCACGTATTGAGGCTTTAGGCCACCGGTTCACGGCGGTCAACCTCGCCGCTTCCGGTGTCAACGAGCAGAAACTGGAGGAGGTTCACTCACTTTACGACTACACAAAGCCGTTGCTGGAGGTTTTGGCATCGATCCCGGATGATGAGAAGGTGATTTTGATAGGGCATAGTGGTGGTGGCATGAGTGCTGCTCTTGGTATGGAGAAGTTTCCACACAAGATCTCCGTTGGTGTATTCTTAAATGCCATAATGCCAGATACCACCAACCGCCCATCCTTTGTCTTAGAAAAGGTACCATAATTTTTTTTTCTTGGCCTAAGAAGCAACGTGAAACAACAACTAACCGAAACACGAACAAGTGATTCTCAATGCAATGATAGATTCAATTTGTCACTAAATTAAAAGTATCTATTTGTTGCTAATGGACTAGACCAATCTAGTATATTTAGCCATAACAGATGCACTTTGGATGACGAACTGTTTATTTGTCACTACTAGTACGCTTTGACAACTTTGTTGAAGCCTGCGCTCAAAAAAAAAAGGAGAAAACTATGTTAAAGTCTTTCTTCTAACAGTGTTCTTTTCTTAGTCAGTATTCTGCCGGGACCCCAGTAGATGCATGGAAGGACTCCCAGTTTGCAGTCTATGGTAACCCTCCTTTGACATCCGTGACTGTTGGTCCCAAGTTCTTGTCATCCACACTTTATCACCTCTGCCCTGTTGAGGTATGATCCCTTCTCTGTCTCCTGATTCAGTGGTCCGGCAAACGCACCAAGTTGCAATGGTTTCAATTGATACGAACCAAGTAAATAACAGCACATGAAACATCTGATACTATATCTGTCGACGGTTCACTGGCACAGGGTCATGTGACTTTCTACTGCAACATACATCATTGTACTCACAAGCATGCTCTTTGATTTTTATTTAATGCAGGATTTCACATTGGGAACATTGTTGGTACGGCCGGGGTCATTGTTCATAGAAAATTTATTGACGGCAGATAAGTTCACAGCTGAAGGATTGGGGTCCGTTACGCGAGTTTACGTGGTCTGCGACGAGGATAAAACGATACCACTAGAATTCCAGCGTTGGATGATCGAAAACAACCCTGTGACGGAGGTGAAGGAGATTATAGGTGCAGACCACATGCCAATGTTTTCAAAGCCGGACGAACTTTGCAAATGCCTTGCTGAGATTGCAGATACATACGCTTAAACTATCATCTTTACCAGATTCTAATCAACAATGAACCTGGATGTGACAATAATATTGCCCTTTTTAATTTGCTGGTCTTACTGGTCACAACTAGGTTCCTGCTGTTCTTATTTTCTTTGCAATGCGTCACTTTGGCATCTTTTCTGTACCTGCAGTTGTAATAATAAAAGGCATTCATGGTTGGTTTTATGTGGTGGATGTTGGGGAAATCCTTTCCCAACTTATGTTAGCTCTCTAGTAAATAATTAAAGAAGAAATATATGTATTGGGAAGCAAACTAAATAATTAAGCAACATTAACAACAACTAGCCATATGAAAAATAACACAAGATTTAACGTGAAACACCCTTCAATGTAGACATAATTACTAGTCAACTCCGAATAATTCTTTCACTATATCAAATAATTGGGTTATATTTCCTTGGCAGAAGGAAAAGAGAGGAAAAAGAACAGAAAAACAGAGGGAGAGAAGGAAGAGAAAGTTATAATTTCCTTCAAAGCTCGGATATGGAGGGGGCTAGGTGGCAGCTCTTTCTCTACTCTTTATATGTATTTTGCCTTTTAGTTCTTCCTTTTGATGTGTAATTGTAAAAATATGGTGTATTAAATCCCATTATATGGATCACACTAGACAATGATATCTTATTTGTGAGTTTTTTTAATAGGAGGTTGTCGTGAACGTAATTAACAATTAAATAGAGAATAGGAATCCACTTTATAAAATAATAAATGTCGTGGTATAACGTACGGCGGAGTTTATTGGTACAAAATTCGATGCTAATCAATAGCACGAAAAATGTGTCATCACGACTGAGCAATATTTTTTTACGTGTATAGATGACCATTTTCAAAAGTTGGATCTGATTCTCGTTGTCATTTCTGTTCTTTTTTCTTTGTCCGCCATAATTGTGTATTGGAAAACTAATTTGAATAGCTTAACGAGAATCCCTTGCTAATGACAACATGATTGGAGTTAAGAGGCTTGCCCGTACCATATTGTGGACATTTTTGTAGCTATTTGTAGCTGGTACATTACTCGAATCGGCCGGTCACCTTGTCACGACTTTGGACCTCGGTGCTAGCGGGATCAACCCTACGCAGCTTGGTCGCAAAATCACTTCCTCTTCGAGCAACATGCAACCACTCATGGAGTTTATGGCGTCTCTACCACCTGGGGAGAGAGTGATTTTAGTTGGTCACAGTTTCGGCGGCTTTGGCATCTCTTTGGCCATGGAGAGCTTCCCTCAGAAAATTGTTGTTGCAGTTTATGTGACAGCCTTTCATGCCAAGCTATACCATTCTACCAGCAGCTCTAATACATGAAATAACTACTCATTAGCATTAAATTTGCTTTAATTACGAAGATTAACAATGTTTTTGGTAGTCTTTTATGTTTAATGATACACACTTTGGCTACTAACTTACAAGTGTTCCTGATTATTTTGGGCGCTGCAAATTATAGTCCTTCTGATGGGCGCAACTGGAGGACTCAGGCTTTGTTTGACAAAACTTTTTTTTTGTTTTCAGTTTCCAAAAAAAAATAAAAATTAAAGAGCAGTTTAATTTTTTTTTTTATATAAAAACAAGTGGATATTTGGCAACTTAGTTTTTTTTTTTGTGGTGTTTTGCGGTGGCCGGAGGTGGCTGCCGGTGGTGGGAGTGTAGTGGTGTTGGTGGTCTAAAAAAAACAAACACTGAAAAAAAAAACAGGTTTTGGAGTTTTTAAAAACAGCCTTGATTTAAAACTGGGTTTTTAAACTGAAAAGAAAAAGGAAAATGGTTACCAATACAATTTTTTTTCCTGTTTCCAAAACTGAAAAAAAAAAAAAAAAAAACTGTGTCAAACAGGGCCTCAAATTCCAATTTTTCTTCCCGATAATGGACCGGAGAACCCACCAACTTCATTGCTGTTTGGTCGAAATTACATTTCTACTAACCTATATCAACACTGCCCATCTGAGGTGACTTTCCTGAACTTAAGTAACTGTTGGCGTTGCTGGGCAAACTCACTTTCGATCGTGTATCCATGACACAACCGATAAACAGTGCGGGGGGATCGTTTTTTCTTCTCAGGCCTGAAGACTTTGCTAAAAATGGAAACTAACTAAGGATAGGACACTGAACAAATCTACAAATGATGTGCCCTCTAAAATAATGAAGAATATCCTTCGAATGCAACGAATACAGGTATGGCAACGTACAGGGTTTTCTATCGATACAAGATAGATCATCCAATAAACTTGACAAAAATAAGAGAAATAGACAAGTACATGAGAGACTTGGTTCTCCTAAGTCTAATTTTGTTTGTGAATTTGACGATCCCTTTCTACGATGTCCTTCTCTTTTTTTTTATATTTGCTCGTTTATAACCGTCTCCTTTTGTAACCATTCAACTTTATCTTTATTGAGAACAACAACTTCTCAGACTTCATAATCGACCGCTTCCGACTGACATTTGTACTTTTCATCCAGCCAATTTACTTATCTCTTTTCACAATCTTTTCGGTATTGTCGATAGTTGTCCATTCCAAGAAACATTTATCAACTGTTACTACCGATTTTCCAGCCTAGTTCCCATGTTAGTCACTATTGCCGATTATCCTGCACCTTTTAGCGGTTTTTCTCTTTGCACACTCCTTTGAAATTTCTGCTTCACGCATTTTTGTACCAATTTGTTTTTCTTTATCATACCGCTATTGGTAATTGGCTATACATCAGTAATCGAAGCAGGCGTGTTAGCTTCTACCTATTTCTCAGGGTACTTTTTACGGTCCTCAGCACGCCACGTGTCCATACGTTTCTTAACTGTCATAAAAATATTTATGGCACCAACGGTAGCCTGAGTGACTTGTGGTAGCTAAGGCCTTAAAGAAGTCTTGTAATCCATGGATTGTACCTTCCCATGCAGGATCAGGAATTGGCCAAGACGTTGGTGAGACCAGGTGGACTGTTCGTCGAGGACTTAGGAAGGGAAAATCTGCTAACATGAGAAAACTTTGGATCTTTAAGTTGAGTTTTAATTTCATTGTTTGTGAGGAAGATGAAGTTCTGAATGAGGGATTTCAGAGGTGGATGATCATCAACAGTCCACCGAAAGAGGTGAAGCCAATAGCAGGAGGTGATTATATGGTTATGCTATCTAAACCCAAGGAGCTTTGCCTTTCTTTACAGGAGATTGCTGACGAATACGAATGAAGCAAATACGGTTGATCCAGAAGATAAATGTTATCAAGGAAGGGAACAATAAATTCTTGTGGCACTATTGTAAGTAGCCTGGAACTGTGCATGAGGCGGTATTATTAATAGCCAACTTATTTAGAGCATTTGAACTATATATGATAATTGTATAATCTAAATTTTTATGATTATTTCATCAAAGAAATTTTCGTTTATTTGTAATTATGGTGAAGTCCTATTTAATAAGATAAATTACTTTTTTGTGGTGAAATATAAATAAGCAATGTCCTTGCGCATATAGATAATTTGATTTGGTAATCACATAGAAGAACAAAAAATAAAAGTTTGTTTACGGTCCGTTTGGAACCAAATTCTTTTGGAATTGGAATTCAAAAAGGAATTAAAAATTTAATTAGAATTGAATTGAATTCCAAATTTTCTGTTTTGAATAAATTGGAATTCAAATCCAGAGAATTCTTATCCTTTGTTTGGAATGAGTAAAGTTTGGAAAGAGAATTGTCATTTGGACAATTATGTCCTTTTAAGACTTTTGACATAAGAAACAAACGTTACAATTCATTTTTAGTATGATCTTAGGTCAAATATAAGTATGTACTTAAAACTATTATGAACGATAAATTCAATACCCAAAACAAATCTTAATACAAAAACAATACTAAAATTAAAGCAAACGTCATAAAAATAGTAGATGACACGACATTAACCCATGTCCTTATTCAAACATCTTAAATGAACTTAAAAAAAATTAAACAACAGTTTTATTCCTATTTGGAAAGATTATTCATCTTCCAAGCTAACCAACTGATGCCAAAGAAAGTGGGTTCGTACCTACGTGAAGGTGCCACAAAGGCTGCAGTCCGCGTCAGCTGCCAAATATGTTGATGTGAGACACAGCAAGGGTGGAGCAAGGACAGAGACCAAGGGCTTCCCAGACAGAGCCTGAGGGTGGCAGTGCTGCGAGGGCGATGACGCAGGGTGAATATACGATGACAGTTACAGTCTGATGCTTAGGTCCGAAGTCAGGGTCCTGTATGTTTCTCTCTCTAGGATTCTAGAGTGAGAAGTGAAAGTGTTCTGAAAATGTCCAACCTCCAAATGAATTCTCAAGACCGCTATTTATAGAGGTTGAGATGATGATGTCATCACGCGACACGTGGCACTCCCCAGGAGCGACACATCACCGAGGGGTCCACAGCTGCCGGTGCTCCACGGACTGTCAAATCGCAAATTCACTCGGCCTACACGCACAGCGTCGCTCTATCTGTCTGGAAAGACTGGCTCGCACAACGTCGGTGTGGCCAGAGAACCCCCTTGATCTAGCCTCCAATACAAGCCCATGTAGAGTCCCACTAAGTGCGTCAAGAGATGCACGGAGAACCTGATAGTGGTGAGGGTTGCCCCTGTAGCCAACTGTCAGGCGGACTAGGCACCATGCCCTCCAAGGACCTGCTCCCGTCCCGGAGTGACCCGGGGGTCATTGCCCTGGTGGTGTCGACGATCAATGGTAACATGAGTGGACATGCTCACAGCTTAGTGCTCAGGGTCCATGGCGAGGGGTCCTCGTGTCAGATCCACCCCCGCGACTGTGACGGCGATGGCTTTAAGGTTGTGAGCCCATCCCGTGATTGATTATACCGGCGATGGCTTTAAGGTTGTGAGCCCATCCCGTAATTGATTGTGCAGGCGATGGCTTTAAGGTTGTGAGCCCATCCCGTAGTTAATTGTGCCGGCGATGGCTTTAAGGTTGTGAGCCCATCCCGTAGTTAATTGTGCCGGCAATGGCTTTAAGGTTGTGAGCCCTTCCCGTAATTGATTGTGCCGGCGATGGCTTTAAGGTTGTGAGCCCATCCCGTAGCGAGGGGTCCTCATGCCAGAGCACTACGAACGGAGCCCCCCGTGATGCTGCACACTCCGGAGAGTGGGTCTAAGCATGTTCCACGTCCATGGCGGGGGCACATGGTGTGGTGAATAAGTGTGATGCCCGAAGGCTTGTATCATGATTGTGGCGCATGGGCACGGCGACGAACGTCGCGGGGACAATACTTGGTGCCAGAGCACATGTCATGAGAGTGGTTCGGCGACGAACGTCGCGAATCAATACTTGGTGCCGGGGGCACATATCATGAAGATGGCGAACGGGCATGGCGACGAATGTCGCGGAGCAATACTTGGTTCCGGGGGCACGTATCATGAGAATGGCGCATGGGCGTAGCGACGAACGTTGTGGAAACAATACTTGGTGCCGGAGCACGTGTTATGAAAGTGGTGCAGCGATGAACGTCGCGAAGCAATACTTTGTGCCGGGGCACATGTAATAAGAATGGCGCATGGGTGCGGCGACGAAGGTCCCGGATCATATACTTGGTGCGGGGGCACATGTTATGAAGATGGCGCATGGGCACTGCGACGAAAGTCGCGGAGCAATACTTGGTGCCGGGGCACATGTTATGAAGATGGCGCATGGGTGCGGCGATGAAGATTGCGAAGCATATACTTGGTGCCGGGGCACATGTGATAAGAATGGCGCATGGGAGCGGTGACGAAGGTCGTGGAGCATATACTTGGTGCCGGGGCACATGTGATAAGAATGGCGCATAGGCGCGGCGACGAAGGTCGCAGAGCATATACTTGGTGCCGGGGCACATGTTATGAAGATGGCGCGGCGACGAACGTCGCGAAGATATACTTGGTACAGGGGGCACGCATCATGAAGATGGCGCGGCGACGAACGTCGCGAAGCAATACTTGGTGCCGGGGGCACGTATCATGAAGATGGCGTATGGGCGCGCTTCGGGTGTCCCGAAGACGGTATGTGAACTGAGTGTACCTGTCATAACAAGATAATGAATGCAACATGTAGTAATGACAAAGTTGGAAGTGATGGTACTCGGTCGTCGGACGATGGACGTCGCGAGGTCGATGGACGACGGACGTCGCGAGGTCGATGCACGACGGACGTCGTGAGGATGATGGACGACGGACGTCGTGAGGTTCATGCACGACGGACGTTGCGAGGTTCATGCACGATGGATGTCGCGAGGTTGATGGACGAAGGACGTCGCGAGGTTGATGGACGACGGACGTCGCGAGGATGATGGAAGATGGACGTCGCGAGGTTGATGCACGACGGACGTCGTGAGGTTAATGGACGACGGACGTCGCGAGGTTGATGGACTACGGACGTCCCGAGGTTGATGCATGATGGACGTCCCGAGGTTGATGCATGATGGACGTCCCGAGGTTGATGGACGACGGACGTCACTAGGATGATGGACGACAGACGTCGCGAGGTTGATGCACGACGGACGTCGCGAGGTTCATGCATGAACGTCCATAAACATCGCGGAGGTGCAAAGACTTGAGAAAGCAAATGCGCGAGGGAGCAGAGGCCATAGGCCAAAAATGGGGGAAGGTCAAGGCCACCACCCCTGGGGAGGCCGAGGCCAACCCCTTGGCAAGGCCGAGGCTGACCTTAAGGGTTGGCCAAGGCCAATGGCCAACTCCCATGAAGGGAGGCCAAGGCCACTCCCCCTTTGGGTGAAATTCGGGCTTGCCGACGGAAGGTGTTTTGATGGGCAATGACAAATTCAAAAGTTACATTCCGACGAGCGTGTCGACGTGAAACATACCCGTGTGACGAACAAGGTGCCAAAGCCAGGTACGAAGTGTATGAAGTGATCAAAGCGCGAAAGGGACTTTGCGTGAAGAGTGAACAACCGGGGGGAAAGGCCAAGGCCAACACCCCATGGAGGCCTAGGCCGACCCCCTATTGAGGCCGAGGCTGACCCCATAGACTTGGGGAGGGCCGAGGCCAACCCCATGGGTTTGGCCAAGACCTATGCCCTTGAACCCGTCGCTCCGATTGCGCCAACGGTCGATGTTTTTGGTGAAAAGGTACTTAGGTGGTCGCGGCGCGACGAACGTGGTACTGTGAGTAACGGTAGTGTGAAATCATTGGTGACTGAGTCGCGCGTGAGGCGTGTGAGGCAAAGAATGCAAGTGACTTGGGCTCGCGCACTTTGTCCGGTTCAAAGCGTTGAATACTGTGCTTATGCGGACGTGTCATGCACAATGGGACTCCAAGTGGACCTTTGAGTGCGACCAGAATAGGTTGGGAACACCAACTAACACGCATCTCAGGTGAACATCCAAAAAAACCTTCTGCAGCTGTCTGGTCAGAGATTAAAAAATCATAAGCAGCAAAGAGAAAATTGTTGTCAGCTCCCTCAATCTTATTTAATTCTGCAAAAACCTCTTGCCCTGAATAAATTCGTCGTCTGCTTTGTTGAGTCACAGTAGTAGCTCTATCTAGTGCAGTTGCAATTTTTGTCATTGATGTTGTAATCACTGCAATATTTTGATTCAACTCATCAGACTTTGAGCTTTTCTTCTTGACACTCTTTGATGAAGGCCCAGGTGCAATTGGCACATGCGAGACATTTGATCTACGAATACCTCCTCCTGGTTCATCCACATTTTCAAGTATGATCTCATCTTGTTCTACCATATCATCTATATCATCAAGCCTCGTGCTTCTTCCTTCTTTTTCCCACTGACGGTTCTTTTCTTTTGCACTTTCAGCTACTTCTCCGGTTGCACGATCTTTGTCAAATATTTTGCGCAGGATAGTAAAGCAAGGCATTGAAGAGTTTTGAACCTTTTTTGCTTCAGGATAAGTCTAACCATGAAAACAGAAAAATAAAATAAGAAAACACCAAAGGTTTTCATTAAAATATATTTATGTTTTCAAAAGAAAGCATCACGTAGTTTACCTTAATAAGTTCTGCCCAAACTTCTGGTTGTGCTTCAATCTGCTTTGTAATATCATTCTATCCAAAACCGTTGCCGCGCCTAAACACTTCTACACCAATATCCATATTTTTCTTAAGAGTTTTTAGACGATTCGTTACCTTGTCTTTATTTACCCTCACGGTAAAACGTTCATTCATTGCTTTTACAGCAACATCATATGCTGCATGACTGAAATTTCTATAAGGCTTCTGACCATTATTTTTCTGGTCAAGCAACACGTCGAGCAAGTATTCATCCATTTGTTGAGTCCATACTAAGTAACCTATGGAAATTTTGTCATCCTCCTCAATTATGTCCATTACCGGCCTTACCTGTCAAAATATCCTGATATATCAGAATAAATTGATCCTCTAAAAAGTTCAGTTGGACCTAGTGTGAAGATACTGTTCAAAGGAGACAAATTCACTACATTTACGTTAAGAACCTATAAAAGAGAAAGAGAAAGAATAGAGGTATTATATTTTTGGTGGAACATCAAAATGCTCGTTTTAGACGACAATATGAATTCCTTAAGTAAGCATATGTATATTTTCACCAATTTTACATTCCAATCATGCTAATCAGATGGTGGTGCTTGGTAACTTTGGTCTCCATTGCCTAATAGATGAATTTATTTTGCATTAGCTGTAAATCATGTTGATATTCCCGTGATTTGTTCAAACCTTAGAGCTTATTTATCTTAATTTATCATAGAGCCAAACCTATGCATTAGAATAGCCAAAGGGTGCCAGTTCCAACCATTGAGGGTGCTTTCCCTATTAACAGGCCTGTGTTTTCAGATATTTATGCACTAGCAAGCCTAAGCTTTAAGGCAAGTCCATGAGCAATCAATATATACATTCTCATGGCTACTCCATTCTAATCACCTAGAATGCTGGTACAAGATCTTCATTGTGCAATAGATAGCTACCTGTCAGGACTATCCCAAGGAAATCAAAACAGTTTCAATGCCTTCAAGGAGTCTCTTAGGAAGGATACTTGTATCTGAATGCGAAAGAGCCAGCCAATAAAAGCTGTAGTCTCCATGAGTCAAACAAATATATCTCCAACTTCATAATCATGAGATCAGTAGCTTTCTAATCTAATTGAGATTAGGTTCCCTAAACAGTAAACGCAAGTTTTGTAAGAGAAGTATTTCTACTCGTGCCTTCTCTCGATTAAGGTTACATGCAAGCAAACTTGACAGGAATTGTGGGTTATAGGAGATTCAGTTGCCAGACGCTGTCCTAGGACTTACGATGCAATTCAAATTAATTACGTCTTGTGGGGCATTTCATCAAACATCTGGAGTGCTTAGCCAATTCTACATGCCTGCACCACTCTTGTTCAGAGAGTGACATGCCTGCACCACTCTTGCTCTGTCGCCACCTTACAAGAGAGGCTCCTACCGTCAAAAACTACCATCGAAGTGATCTTATAGTGATGACGCATATTGATACGATGCATACAGTAGTTTAAGTACTGCAATTTCTTGTCACCCTTGGTATTAAGGCAAAGCTCCATATTACATATGAGTATGCTAGAATTAAATTTAGGCTATATTAGATTCAAAATACTGACCTGATTCGTTCCAATGATCCAAGATTCGTATAAAATTTCAGCAACAAAATTCTTATACCTTCAATACCTACGCAATATACATCTCAAAAGCTTAAAATAAATTCTCAAAAATGCAATCTTGACAAAGATCAATATCGTGGTACAAATGAAGAAGGAGACCTCCAGGAAGAGAGGTAACGTTATATCGGCAGAGTCTTCGAGGGCAGAGGCATCAGTGTATGGTGGTAGAAGTGAAGAAGGAGACCTGCAGGAAGAGAGGTAATGTTATATCAGCAGAATCTTCAAGGGTAATTGAGGAAATTCATGTTTTATATAGTTTCTGAAAAACAAATCCCATCAAATCCGACCTCTTTTGGTAGGATTTCAGTACGTTAAAACAAATCCAATGAAATCTCATAGAATTTCATTCCAAATCCAGTTTTAATGGTTCCAAACAAATGAAATTCTAATTTTAATTTCAAATCCCATCAAATTCAGGGTTCCAAAAGTACACAAAAAAGAAAAAGTAGACTCTACTAAACAAATATATGGAAAGAATACATCTATATCAATTTATTGTTGCATAAAATACCTTTTTGTAGTAAGTATGAAAACTTTGTATAAGTATCCAATGATCCTAGATTGTTGACACCGTTGGGCTGGGACCATACAAGATATAATACTTCTTGTAATTTCTTAATCATGCATTAATCAATCTCTTTTGTAGCTATGTGCCCCAACCAAAAGACGGAACCCTTCTGTGTATCGGGAGAATCTGGGCTTGGACTGGGCCCAGATTTTTCTCCATTCTGGCCTGGCTCGGCCCGTTTGACAGCGGCCCTGTCCCGGCCCTGGCCCGGCCCTTTTGCTGGAGGCCCAATGGGCTTGGGCTGGGCCGGCCCAAGCCCGGCCTATTTGACACCTCTACGTGTGAGGATAAAACTGATATTCAAGTATTTATTCAACACAATTTCAAATGTAAAAAGAGTATTGGGCATGAGTGTCCACCGACTTCTATCAAGTGAGTATATGAGAACTTGGGACTAATTCTCAAGTTCCTTTTGCCTAGTACTTTATGACTTTTCAATGCTAATTACTCTGATCTATTCTTACTCGTAATAAAAACCGCATGCAAAGCAATTACCTTCATGGTGATTCAAATATTAACTTTATTGAAATTATCTCTTGAAGTTATAGAATACTTGATCCAAGCAAATACGTAGTGACTGTTAATCAAGTCAAGATAAACAGGGAGTTGATTGGCTAAGAATCTTCTTAATTAGGATAAACAGGCTTTAAAGAAATTATGTCTATTTGTCAACAGTGTTATAAAGGAGTGCCACAGTACACTAGGTTTGACTTTTATACATGAACGAAAGACACCGGCGGGACTGACCTTTAGGCATGGTGGATGTTACATTGAAGCCAAGGCGATCAACTGGGGACTACATTCTGACTTGTATTATCCCCAATTTTATTACAAAAAAAATTGAATTTTGACGCGTAGAAAATAGTCATTATCGGCCACCTTGGTTTTTTGGTAAAAATTTCGTACTTGCATTAAACTTTAAACATTTTTCTGCTTAATTTATGAAAGTTTCCATCGTTTTGTGAGGAGATGCATAGGAAGGTCTGTATACATAACTAATGTTTTTCTTTTTTCTTTTTTTTTTTGACAAGCTAATTTACGGTTTGAAGAACCGATTTGTTATGTATGATGATGTCTAGGACTACTTTTTTTTTTTTTTAAGGTTTACTTGAGTGTACAATTTTCATTCTTTACTAGTATTAATCTCGTGCGTTACACACATGACCAATAACGGCTAAATAAAAACTCATATTTATTTGTCAAATACAAATAACAAATAATGTTATTTTCATCATTTTATGAGTTTTTTTTTACCATTTTTAGTAACGATGTTAAAAACTCATGTATTGAGGTTTTTACTAATAAAACTCGCCTAGAGCCATATAAAAAGTTATGCGACATAAGAAAAAATATAATATGAGAGAAAATTATATATATATATATATAGACATATATATATATATATATATATATATATATATATATATATATAGTTATATGACTTAAAATAATGTAAAAAGAGGGAGATCAATCTTGTTAGATTGTGAAAACATGTTAGAGTTGTATATATATTAAGAAATTTCAAGATTTGAATAAAATATTGATTAGAATGAGATATAAATTTAAAATTTATGGAGACAGAGATTTGTTTTTAAGTGGTACATGTTGATGCGGAAGAGAGAGAGGAAAGTAAAATTTATATAATTAGTTGAATGTCAAATGGCATAAAGAGAGGCATGTCAAGTAAGAAAGAGAGTGTTACATTCTTTCACAGTTTCTACTTTAACGTTACAAACAACCAATTGGGCTTCAATCAGTATAGACTTTATTGCCGTTGAAATTAGTTGTGCGGACTTTGTTATCTATTCGGGAAAGCATCCCAATATGTTGGTGTTGGTATACTGTTTGTAAAGAGTCGTACGATGCTCCTCTTCTTACTATTGATTTTTTTTTCTTTTCTGTTTAGCATAAGAGCAACGCTACCTCAACTTTTAATTTCAAAAGCTAAACTGAAATGTACATGGATGATGATATTTTTAACGTCATTATTAATAACATACTTCCGAGTTTGGAGAATGACATTTCACTAGTTGAAGAAAGTAAGAATATTTGCTTGGTGAACTATTTGCTATCTATCAACAAATACTTCTTGAAATTTGTTGGTATTTTGGTATTTTAAACTCATTTTGAGAAGTCATCTTTGACTCATTTTTCAAATAGGCTCCACAGATAATTTGTTTATGAATAAATTGATTTATGTTTATCTATTGCAGTAGATGATCATAGTATATCCATAAGTTTAAAACAAATGAGGAACCAATAAAAAATTTGAAGTTGAAATTGAAATTGGTGATTTAACTTGAAGGGAAATAAGAATTCCATGTATAAGAGATAAAGCAAATGTGATCTTTTATAAGATCTATCCTTGCGCTAAAGATTGGCAAGGTCCAAAACACAATCGCATGCCACCCGCTGTGCCGGTCCGGTCCCGTGGCTTGGGCATGAGACCATTAGGCTTTATTTTTTTTTGAGATAAAAATATTTTTAAATAAATAAATTTTATTTATTTAAATTCTTTTCAGGAAAGTTGCAATCTTTCCAATTGTTACACCCTTTCAGTGAAGAGTTATACAGTGTCTAGGGTCTGAAAAACGTTACAAAAAATTATGTGATGTGCCATTTCATGTGTGTTCAAAAAGAAAGAGTTTTACATTAGTTTGGCTCGTCGGGTCTGTAAATTTGCAGACGTTGCTGCCGTTGTATCTTTAAAGACATTTGTCAAGAGACCGTTAGCACCGTTGTAGAACGAATAAAGTTTTAAGAACAGTGAATCAAATTCACGCCTCAATTTCTCATTTGTTGTTGTTGTTGTGAGTTTTTTATATTCTATTTGCATGTTCAGTAATTTTAGTCATTTGATTTTCTGCACAAGTACACAAAGAACATTTTTCCCAACAAAATTTTGTTGTGGTCCTTTGAAATTGGAAAAATATCACATGTTGTGGAACAAGTGTACATGAGAAGGTAAAGAATTTTTCTTCTACTCTAGTTCTACGAAGATAGCGATTACCCCTTTTATAACGATAATTAGTTGTCATTAAGTATTTTCAATGGCTATTTTATTAATACTTTTAATTACAATTTTTTGCAGTACTTTTTAGTGTCACTAAATAAAAGTCACTAACAATATTTAACTATAATAAATTGTCGCTATATGAAATATTGTAACTATCTTTCTAGAATTCAGATAGCAGTAAAAATTTGTCACATAAAAAGGTACAAAATCCATAAAAATTGGCAATTATTAATTTTAGATGTATCGTGCAATTCCGTGGGCTTGGGTTTACTCATAGCCATCCACGTCTCTGCTTGCGATGGTCAATTGTGAAACGTTAACAGCATGGAGACAACTATGGCCGAATGAGAGCATCGGTAAAAGGCCAACTCTATCATCAAAACATTCATGATTCTTATCAATAGAATGTGCACCTACAAAAGTATGTGGTATGCCCAGCGAGAAGCATATATAGTTTTGGCAAGAGTCACATTTGCTTTTGTAACATTTCGAAATTTTTCGGAACATTAACACTTGATTCATCAATCACTTAATCATAAAATCTTCAAACTCAAATAAAATAAATACTACCAATCTGTCAGAGCAACAAATCCATCAATTAATGTATTATTCCGAGTACACAATCATGATCGATAAATTAAATTTAAACCTTATAATGAATTACAGAGGTTCACCCACGCAGGGGTTCTAAAGAGAAACACTACTTAAGTTCACTAGCTTGCTTGCCTCTAGTCCAATTTCAAGTAGTCTAACGCTAATTACTACCTACAAAAAAGAAGTCAAAGGGGGGTAAGCTTTCGAGAGCTTAGTAAGGTTGCTCAACATTCAGTAGAGATTACAAACGAATTGGTCAGAAAATTATATCAATGACAATATAGAAACAATGTTCTCAAATTTCTCAATTAAAGATTCAATGAGTACACTTTCGATTTCACTGAAACAATGCAGATGATATTGGACATGAAGTATATTGCAAAGCCATACAGGCAGTGCAGGGTAACACTTAGCAAAGCCACACAGGCAGTGCTCAATAACAATATGGTTACATATCCATATGAACACTAGCTAGACCCTCAAGGTACTAGTATTTCCCGACAATAACAGACCATCCTTATATCACCCCCGATACAGACCATCCTTATAACTCCTCAATACACTATCTCATGCCAATATGTAGAATGCAATAATCAATATTACAATGAATAAATCGACACTCAAAGAGAAATAAGTACTGAGTATCGAATGAGATTTTCAATAAGCGTGTCAGGCTCAAACAAAGGTTATTGAGGACAATCGATACAATTTCATCACAATTATAATTAAGTCCAAAGAAATAACGATAGTAATTCAGAATAACATATGAATCAAATAGAGGAGTTAGGTTTAGATGAAAATCCCTTACCTCGATTCAAGTGAGCTGAAGCTAAAACGCTAGCTCTCGATCAATCTTCGGAATTAACCTAGTTGACAAAGTCATTTATCAGAACACTATCCACTCAGCTATATTAAAAACCTAATATAACTATCCACAATGTATCCCTTTTCTTTATCCGGAAATGATGAAACTCACAGCGGTTTCACACACGGCCAACCTATCCCAAAACTCGCTACACTCCCCGAGACTCAGAAATATTCTAAAAATATCTTTATCACTCATTAAACATTATTCATAGCTTAATACAGCATATACAATAAAATTTTAATTTTTGAACATTTTTTTTATTATTTTTGAATTAAAAATTATTTTATTAAATACACTAAAAACCAATAAATTGCCATAATTGCTTTTAGCTGGAAATAAAGACTCATAATTTTTACACAAACCTTAGTATATGTATAAAAATTATAGAAATAAAAATCAGAATTTAAAAGGCATTGAAACAATTTCTCTATTTTTTTTGTTTTGCTAAATTCAATGCAATGTGGAAAATGATAATAAATCAACTCCAAAAATTATAAAATTTTTACTGAGTATTTCTTATATTTTAAAAACATTACTCTAATTTTTCCAAAACATTTTCTCGAGTGTAAAAGCTCAAAATAATTTTATAAGTCTGAACTTTCAGAAAATATTAAAAATACATACATTGTCAGAAAAATATGAAACTTTAATTGTAATCCTAATATTACCCTACGACCCATCCTGTAATATTTCAACACTTTATGATAATTATACGATGTTTAACGTTCACGCGGTATAACTGTGCATAAATCCTTTTTGCCGTGAAGTTAACCCACTCTTTTTCTTCCTCTCTGCCGCAACCCCATTTAGACAACCCCACACTCAAATCACAGCAAACTCTTCTCCCTTCCTCCCACACACATAGGTTCACCTATTTAAATACATGAATAACGCAACTCACACACACATTACATATAAACACACACACCCAATTTCGCTCCCCCAAAACTTTACCTTAATATATAAATATACACACACCCAATTGCCTTGACCACAGTCGTCCCTCTTTCTTCTTCCATTTCAGTCACTCATAATATAAGCACACACCACACATGCACACAACCATTCACTCACAGAAACTCACGCATACACACTATATCCATAACACACACTCATGCACACACAACACCCTTCTTCTGTCTCTCTTTTAATACCATCACTCACCATATAGGTATATACACACACTACACTAACACACTAAAATCCAAGCCCCACCGAAACCCACACACTAATTGCAAATCACACCCACTGCCTTACGGTAGTGGGTTTCTACCTCAGAATTCTTCTCTCTCTCTCTCTCTCTTTTTTTTTTCAACATTGCACTTTCACCTATATATTACCTCCAAGAACTCACCCTATCGAACCACTAACAGGTACTAAATCTCCTCACCTTCCCACTCCACTCATCTGGCTCATGCAATACCCAAATCATCTTCCAAAATACAAGATATATGCACACATGTAGGCATATAACTCACACACAAATACTTGTCCCACCTCACACGCCCACTGCCTCACGGTAGTGGGTTTTCCTTTTATTTCATTCTTTTACACACACTCACATATAAAGAAACACATACCCCACACACAACATATAATACTCACAATTAAGTTGTCTTGCGGCAGTTTCTCTATGCCTCCCGTACACACGCATAGCCCACAAGACTTAACACAATTTAAGCACTCATGCACCTGGCTTCCCTTTGCTACTCCTTATTCCCATAATCACAGAACACACACACGCCACTACCAAAACAACACAGTAGCCTTGTTCTCCCTTCCTTTTTTTTTATGTGCACAACCCATGAAATAAACCACTACTTATCCCCATACACAGGTTCCAAAACGTACATCATACGCTCACTGGAACTTGCATAGAAAAACGGCCACAGTGGCCTTGAATCCCATTCCCTTATAAGGTTCTTTCATCACTTTACAAACCCTAGAACACCTAATCTTCAATCAGACATTATTTAAGATAACAAAAAGGATTTCATAGGCAAGAGCTCTTATGCGGCTGCTGCCAACATTTCTGAGAAACAACCCTTAAGATCTGTCATCATCAACGCGCGAAACACCTCGTAGCGGCTGTCTCTCTCTAACCCACAGCCCATTCGTATACATGCACAACTATAAACCCACGATATATACACACACACACACACACACACACACGCTATACATCGTTTTGAATTTGCGAACAACGGCAGTTCCCATATACAAAAGAAAAACCTCGTGTTCTCTCACACCTCCCCACTTTAAAGATATAATTATGTTAAGCATTAGAGAAAAACATTGAACAGAAAAAGCTTATCGGAAAGAGTTTTGCCGAGAAGTCCGTTTCTTTGCCTATCTCTCTCTTTCTCTCTCTCATATTGGCTCATCTGCTTCTCTGAGAAGATCATAGAATTTTTTATCCATATCATCAGGCTCAGTCGAATTATGATCATCATGATCAAACTCAGCACGACCAACATCAATTAGTATATCCCGATACGTATTGCCTTCATCCACTCCTTCATTTTGCATAATGGTATAGGTCTGTTGCACCGGTAATTCTTCTCCATGTTGAAACCATAAGGTATAGCCATTCATAAAGCCTTTTTGGTAAAGATCCAATCTAACATATACAGCCTTTTTCCACTCCAACAGATTGCAGCTTGCACAAGGACATCTCATCCTCCCGTTGTCCGCAAAATCAAGTGGCTATAGGCAAAGTTGAAGAATTCGATCACTCCCCGTCTAAAATCCTCACTTAGTAAACCCCTGTCAATTCTCCTTGACATCTAGCTTCTATCAACAGACATGATCACTTGTATAGAAATAACCTACAACCAACATGATAACTCATAATAATATCCAACAACATAATAATGCTCACAATACCCATAGTTTAATGACATGATAACTCGTAATAATATCCAACAACATTATTCCTTTAGCTTAATTGACCCATATCTTCTTCAAGGACCTATTTAGCAACTCCTTAATACAAGTAGACATTTCCATTAGACGACCCATCAATCCATCCTTTAAACAGCATGTGGTAAAACTACTTGGTTCTCTTTCCCTAATCAGAATTTCCTATATAGAAAAATATTACGGAGTCTCTCCCAGCATAAATCCCTCGTAAACGTGCAATAACAAGCACACAATAAAACACATACACACAACACCCACAAAAAACATCAGTTGGATTATATAACGAAACAAAAAATGACCAGAAACTGATTCTAATGAAAGTTTTGGTCCTTTTTTCCACCATAAAAATCGCGAAGTTAGTCATTTCCCCTAAACGCTGGTACATACAGGCACCCTTTCTGAACTAAGGAGATGGAACTTAGTCCAAAAGCCATCATGTTAACAGCCCAAGTAAATTGTGAACTATATTCTTTATATGTATTTTTTTGCATAAGCAATTTTATCATAAAATACATCACAAAAATTTTAATGGACTATTTGGGCAGTGTAATTTTTTTTTACCTACTGAATTCTGTTACCATTCGAAAAATAGTTGATTAATGGTTGCAGTTGAGAATAACTGCAGCAGTGATCTAATAATATAGCTAGTGATATGTTTTATCCTTGATCTGGTAGGATAATAGAGCAGAAGGCAGGGGAAGAATTGCACACCCACCCTCCCCCTCCCCCGTCACCCGCCCACCCCGTCATGCCCACAACCCCTTTCCCTGGCACCGCACCCCGCCTGCCTCCCCCTTCCCCTTCTGCCTCCCCTTTCCCCTGCACAACCCGTCTTCCTCCCTCGTCACCGGCGCTGCACCCCATCTTCCTCCCTCATCACCGGCGTTCTCTCTTCTTCCGGACCTGAAACAACCATTATCTCTCTCCTTCCCATCCAGTCTACCTCCCTCCCTCGCCAAAGGCTTGCCGGCGTGGTGGGGCAAGTCTGCTCGATAGTGGGGCGAGGGGGACTGCCGACTGCGTGGGTTTGCCAAGGCGCTTGCCGGAGGCTTCTCGGCAGCTTGGGTTTGCCAAGGGGCTTGCCGGCGTGGTGGTGTGAATCTACCGGATGGTGGGGCGAGGGGGGCTGCCGACGGTGACTTCAGATCTAGGGTTTAAATTGTGGAGAGAGAAAATGAGGATATCAAACCCTAATTTTAAAAAATTAGGATTGATATCCTAATTTGAAAATTATAAAAATTATTCACGATATACTGTACAGAGATAGTATTGCCATTTTCAAAATACGTAATGACGAAAATTACACTTTCTGGATGGAATCCTGACAGTTGGATAAAAATGTTACTTTTTTTAACGTTTTTAGTCACGTATGTTACATTTTGAAACTTAGTGTCCTTGACTATAATTACCCCTAACCTCAGGGACATAGGTGTAATTAGCTCAAAAAAAATCTTAGATTATTAAATTAGGGCTACTATTAAATTCTCTCTCTAAAACTCAAAACAAATTCTTAAAAACAAAATTAGAAATTTCATCGCTAAAACTTCTAGCGACGGACTATTTGGTTGCTAAACCTAACTTAATTTTTTACAGATTAACATTGGTTAGTTAGGTGACGGAATTTCTGTTACGGAGTCAAATTTCGTCACTAAAAACCTATTTTCTTGTAGTGGTAGTAAACTTATTTTTCAACAGAATTTGGCAAAAAAAATTAACAAAAAATTAACAAAGTATTTGATGTCAATGAAGTGGTCGTAGCAGACATAAAGGTGCCATAAGAAATGCATCCAAATCAGATATCAAGTATGTTGATGTGGGACAAGGTAAGGATGGAGCAATGGCAGAGAACCAAGAGTTTTCCAGACAGATCCTAAGGTGTGACAGTGTTGCAAGGACGCAGGGTAAATACACGACAATAGTGATAGTCTAATGCTCAAGTCCAAAGTCAAGGTCCAAGTGTCCAATTTTGGGGTTTCATTTGTTTCTCACTCTAGAATTCTAGAGTGAGAAAGTACATGCGAGAATAAGTTCTGTTCTAAAATCTTGAAGAAGACCTCCAAATGAATCCTTAAGCCCTCTATTTATAGGGGTGAGATGATGATGTTATCAACCGACACGTCGTGTTCCTTGAGAGTGACATCTCACCGAAGGCCCATAGATACTGGTGCTCTATGGAATGTCATATTGCTTATTCATTCGGCCTACTTCTCACAGCGTCGCGTTGTCTGTCTAGAAAGATTGGCTCACACAGTGCCAGTATGGCTAGAGAACCCTTTTGATTTAGCTACTAGTTCAAAGCCCTTGTAGAGTCCCATATGGTGTCGAGAGACGCGAGGACCTGGTAGCAATGGGGAAGGCCCGACGCCCAGCTATCAGGCAGACTAGGCGCGATGCCTTTCAGAGACCTACTCCTGTCTCGGAGTGACCTCAGGCTCATAGTCTCTAGGGGTGCCGAAGCCACTAGTGCCAGAGGACGTAGACTAGTCACGCAAACATCCTAGCAAAGATAATTCCTCATGCTAAAGCACTCAGAGCACGCCAAGGCAGTGTCCCATAAGTGTCACCTGCCTGACAGGCCAAGGTAGGGCCGGAAAGAGTTGGAGCTACTTGGCAGAGAGCGAGCCTATCCCGCGGGTAATTCCTTATGCCAGAGCACTCAGAGCAAGCCAAGGTAGTGTCCTGGGAAAGTTGCCTACGTGACGGGCTAAGACACCATATTGGAGGAGTGGTTTACCTGGCAGAAGGGGAGTCTTCATGCCGGAGATAGTATCTTGGAGGAGTCACCTATCCCTGCAGGGTGAGTCCTTGTGCCAGAGCACTCAGAGCGTGCCAAGGTAGTGTCCCGGAGGAGTTGTCAACTCGACAGGCTGAGATAGCATCTCAGATAAGTCGTCTGCCTGGCGAAAGGGGGCCTTCATGCCAGAACACTTTGAACTCCCTAGGAGAGATAGTATCCCAGAAGAGTTGCCTATCCCCGTAGGATGCTGAATACTTTGGAGAGTGGGTCGAAACATGTTTCACAACCAAGGCAAGGTGCACATGGTGTGGTGAAATGATGAACCAATGCGGGGGGTCGTGGTAGTGTGACAGAGCATCGTGGGGCGTGACTGTATGAGCAGCGTGGCACGTGAGCATGACAAATGTGTGTAGTGTTGGGGCTGCCTGTATGGGAATGGCATGCAGGCACAGCGACGGGTGTCTCGAAGTCAGGCGTCATACCGAGGCACGTAAAGCAGAGACAACGCGTGCGCGGTGACTGGTGTGATGAAGAAATGCGTCGTATAGGGGGCATGTAACACGGAGGCGTCGTTGATGCAGTAATTGATGTGATGGCCGAGGTCCAAATGTGCACAACCAGATTGGGGCAGCCAAATTAACATAGCCGGGTTCCAAATATGGGCACAGCCAAGGTCCAAACGTGTGCATAGCTGGGGTTTAAATGTGCGTAGTCAGGATGGAGCAGCAACCTTATTTAATAAAAATATTCTTCAAGTTAGATTTATCTTTGATTTTAGTTTTCATAATAAAGAATGCTTTGGAGATATATAATTGTTAAATTGATAAAATATTATATTGATTAAATTTGTTCTAGAATGTTTAGAATAAGTTTTCAAATATGACATATTTTGGGGCAGAGCTTGGAGAATGACATTTCTCAAAATTGACAAGAAAGAAATGTTGGAATTAATCGGTCCAATCCAATTAAGTGACATAATGGGTCATACTATTATTGTTGACTATTTATTTGACTTGGACATTAGTTAATTAAATAAGCTAAATAACTTTATTGGCCCATTTAATTTTAGCATCAAATACACTAATGATTTATTGTTTATAAAAAGTTTATAGACCCTAATCTCTTAACTTTGATGGACGGTTGAGATTTGACAAGCTTTAGAGTTGATCCCACTATTCTCTCTATATATAAATATATCTTTTTTCTTGGAGGCTAGGGCATGATAATGTTTGACCACTCTTTTGCCTCTTCGATTAATAGAAAAATACACAACTTTATTCCATCATCAAGGTTTGAGAAAAGTAGTGAAGATTAATACCAAAAGAGATACGTTTGCTTCCGTATCTTGGTGTTTTTGCAGCATCTGAATAAAGTTTTTGGTAATCTATGGCTTCCTTTAATTCCGGTGAGTTCGTAACCCTATTGTTCTTATGGTTATGCTATTGTAAGATTCTAATGATCTTGATTATGGGGTCAAGATGAATGAAATAATTTTAACATGTGGTATGAGAGTCAGGTTAATCAATTCCATGAACATAAAACTTTCTCTTAAGATTCTTGAAATATTTGATGAATTATGTTTAATGTTAACGTAAAGAGGGGGAAAAAATTTAGGGCAGCTGCACTAAAGGGTGTCGATTGCCTAAAATTTTTGGGCCAGTGGGGTTGACCAGAGCATGTATTACTAACTGCCCAATTGAATTTGAGCCTACAACAGTAAGCCCGTGTGGTAGAATAGGGCCTGTTAAGTATTAAATGGACCAGCCGAAAGGCATGTGGCCTGCGGGTTGGTGTTACGTTTTGGCCCAGCATAAGGGCCATAAGGATTGTTAAATTGGCCTAGCAGAAATTGTATTTAGACTTGAATTGGGCCTGTTTGTGGCCTGAAGCCATTGGCCCTTTTGGCTAGTGTTTTGTTAGGTGGGCAGAAGCTGTTGGGCTGTAAGAGGCCGGTTAAGGGCCTGCTGTCTACAAAGCAAAATTGGGCCGTAAAGGGCCTGTTGAATGGTTTGCGGGTTAGGCCTTTAGGCCAGTGAATTGGATTTTTATTGGCCATAAAAATTTGGGCCTGTAGCTCCATGATTGGACCTGTTTTAGCCATTTTAAAAAATGGTTATTATTATTTTTTTGGTAGAACTTGTGTATTTTAATTGGGCCTTACAAAATAAAATTGGTAACGCCGCTTATGTTCTAATATTGGTTTAATTAAGGGATACTGATGAATATAACGAGCCAATATTATTATAATAATTACGAGATTATGTTAAAACCTTATACTTCGTTAGGCATGTCTAGACTATGATAATGAACTTGAAATAATTAGTAGTACTTACTTATTTTGGCAGTAAGCGGCCTAACGAAAGTTTATTGTCTTTTATAAGTTAAGATAATGATAAAATCACATTACATTACGCTTATTAATTTAAAATATTAATCGGCCCAACGGAAGATTAGATTTTAATTTTTAAACGGAAAGAAAGGAAATAATAAGTTGCATGGGTCAAATTATTTTCTGTCCAACGGTATTATAATTCGTGCTCATGTTGCTTCTAATAATTTTCAAATTGTTAAGGGTGAAAAAACACTTGTATGTTAATAACCGACCCAACGGAAGGTTATAAGTGAGTGATATGTTAATTTTTCCTTTTAGAAAAGGTTTGTGTATTTACCTTTTTCACATAAATAAATTATTTATCCCTCAATTTATATTTTTAAGTTAAATGATGAACTAATTATTTTCATCATGTGGATTTTCGGTACTAACGTGCATGCATATTGTCATTATTTAGCGTATAGTCTTGTTGCAATTACTGGCTATCTTTCTTCTATTGAATCATTGAGCGTAGGGGTGAGCATCAAACCATTCAAACCGATCCGAACCTCTCAAACCAATCAAACCGAACCGTCCAAAGATCTTAACGGTTTGGTTTTATATTTTCCAAACTGACCTTTGTTCGATTTGGTTCACAGTTCATATTTTGAAACCGATTCCAAACCGAACCGAACCTACCTATGATATATTAATGTATTTTTAGTAATATTCTATTGAGAATTACACATATAAGGTACTAAGTAACTCCAAAATAAATAAATCTTAAAAGTTAAAAGAAAGGAAAATATTAACAACACTTAGAATACAAATTTTTTTTTGACCAATATCTAGTTTATATTTACTCATTCTTTCTCATTCATCAATGAAAACTTATATATAGAATGAAACAAGAATATATGCAATTTAAAAAAATATATAACTTCAATTAGTAGTGTGCAAAGGAACAACACCTTTAAGTAGGTAAACCGATCTAAACCGAACTATTTAAACCGAACCGTCCAAATCGATGGTATTTGGTTTGGTTCGGTTCGGTCGGGTTCATAATTTTTCAAACCAAGGGGTAACGTTTCGGTTTGCGATTTGACCCCCAAACCGCAAATCGAACCGTGCTCACCCCTAATTAAGCGGCATCAATTTTAGAAAATAGAAAGATCAGATTAGCATAATATATGTTACTATTTTTTGGATGGAAGCCATGATCACCACCTTGATGCTACCATCGTCACCCTCATAACTCCAGTTGTTTTACTGGGTAGTCGCATCGTGGACAATGATTCAAGACGAAGGATTTTTTATTCAGATCCAGATCTGCCGCCTTCCATCAGTTTTCAAGCACCCAAAATCAGAAAAGGCGTGTTCCTCTCATCGACGAAATATAGCAAGAGGAATCGATCTGCTATGATTTCAGATTATTAGATTTGTATATGAAACATTTAAATGTCTAAACGGAATTTATTTTTGACAAAACCCCATATGTACTGGATTCGAAATTATTAAGCAGGACTATATTTCAACTTTAAAAATGGTCAATCTTTTTAGTCTTGCAACAGAATTGCCGTTGAACAGACAAAAGTATCGCAAAACAATGCTTGCACTTGTGTTGCACTATCAATTTCGTCGTCGTGGGTACCATAGAGAATTACTGGAGGCGTCATACAAGTATACCGTGCCACTGTACTCGTTTTCATCACCCTTAGATGACACACATGATACCAAAACACCATGACGTGGTACTTTGCAAGACAGTCATACTACAGAACTTGTAATCCAAGCACCATAAAACACTAAGAGAGAAAATGAGGGTGGATATGGTCGGGTGGCGCGTGGGAAGGGACTGAATAATAACTGGATCCTTCCTCCATCTACCATTTAACACCTAAATGAAGATGATGCAACACGAGTACCACGAAGTACAATTCCATTGGTTGCTACTTGCTATACGTCACAGAGATAAAATGCTGGACGAATACTTCCGTTAACGATTGAATTGCCAAAATGAACTGTTCCATTTGGTTGTAGATAAACATGGATCCAAATTAGGGGCTTAGATTCCAAATTTGAGTTTTATTGCCAAGAAAAGCGAAGAAAAGCGAAAACTATGGACAGAGCGTGGACAGGAAATCATCCATTGCCTGAACAGAAGACCCTTTGTGACCACCTTCCTCTTTCACAGCAGCTCTCATCAACTCCCCAATCTCAACTGCTTTTTTCCTCATGTCCTCCCCTTTTCCACTTTTCTCCATCACTACTCCAATCACCCTCTTCACTTCCTCCTTGTCAAGGCTGCCCTGCATTCCCCGTGTCAGCTCGACAGCCACTCCCATATCCTCCACCAGCATCTTCGAGTTATACGCCTGCTCCGCTGCCAACGGCCATCCGATGATCGGCACGCCTTGACTCAAGCTCTCCGTTATCGAATTCCACCCGCAATGGCTGAGAAATGCACCCGTCGACTTGTGGCACAAGATCTCCAGCTGAGGCGCCCATTTGTGCACTACCAGCCCCTGTTTGGTCTCAACCATTCGCTCTTCAAACCCTTCCGGGAACCATTCGGGTCTAAATTCTGCTTTCAAGTCGAAGCCGATCGGTGGCCTTATTACCCAAATGAAGGGCTTTTTACTTCCTTCCAACCCCATTGCCAACTCCATCATCCGAGAGGCAGTAATAGTGTTCTGGGATCCAAAAGAAACGTAGAGAACGGACTCTTTAGGATGCGAGTCGAGCCATTCGAGGCATTTTTCGGGTGACACACCCGGTTCTTTCCCGGTTCGCCCTACAAAACCGGGAGAAGGCGACGGGTCCAACATGCTTGGTGGGATGAGAGGTCCTATACACCAAACAGTAGGTTTTACTACCTTCCTAAGGATTTCTCGACCTTTTGGCTCCATTTCCTCGACAGTATTGCACAACCAGCCACTTGAGGCTAAAGAAAGTGATAGGCTTGGCTGAAAGACTCGCGACCATTCATCGGTACCGTCAGCGGCTCTGAGGAAGGGATGAAGTTGAGAGATGTGGAAGCGACAGGAATCTGGAAAACCTGGCAGGCTGAACTCTTCTTTAATGCCTCCCCCAAGGGAGCGATGAGGAAGGTTTAACCATATAGACATGTAGGCCGCGGTGCCGTACGCCCCACCGGTGGTGAAGCTGATATTAACGATCCCAACCGCCTTGGCAGCCTCATTAGTCCATGCCATAAAGATGTCAGATACTATGCAGACGGGAGGACGGCCTTCTTGCACGGTGATATCGGAGATGAGACGACGAAAGGCTGGTTCGAGGGAACGGGAGGAGCGAAAGAGGGATACGATTTGAGGCGGAGATAAGGCCTCGGTGTTTTCAGTGTTTGGAGGTAAGCCATGGTCTACACTGTTGTATGGAAGCGCGACCAGGCGGATTTCCGATTCGGGTGTGGAGATTTTGGAAGAGTCTTTAGCGATGGTGGAGGTTAGGTACTGGATGTTGAGTGGGGTGTTGGCGATGGTGATGGTGAAGCCTGTTCTCTGTTGGATTCGTCTGGCCAGTGCTAAGAAAGGTATGAGATGGCCTTGGGCCATGAAGGGCAGCATAACTACATGTTTACGAGGACCACCCATATCCGTCTGCGTGTGTCTCTCACTGGATCTCCGTGTGTGTTTCAATGGATGAGTGCTGGTGTTAGATTTATACACGGTGAGGAAGTGATGGAAACAAGTTTTCTTACATCTTGGTTGCGCGCACATTTATATACATATATAGACCTCCTATCAAGCTGTAATGACACTTTCAATACTAATATTAGTTAAGTAAATAATTGATTGCTAAAATACTGAACGAGAGAAATATACTAGAAGTTAAACGCTTTACTCTGTATATGAGTTATAATTGCAAAGTTATTAGCACATATGTTTACGTGACTTGGTATAACTTGCCGTTTATGACATGTAAGTGATCCATTGTACAAAATTGAACATTGGCTTGTCTGTATATGCGTGAATCACTTTAAAATTGTCTCACATAAATAAAAGTGAAGCCACCAATTTATTGACATGTAGAAAGATTAGTTATTTTTAATAAAGTACCATGTGCCCATACCAGAGTTAAAAGAGTGTACTCTGTAGCAACAACCTTTTTCCCAATGGGAAGGGGCCAGTGGGGACCGGAGACGGGAATTAGAGGCTGAGCTAAGCTTGATTCGCCGTTTCCGGTTGGCAGTATTAAATGGATGTGGAGCATTTGAACACAAAATAATATCTATGTACTCCTCCATCAGCTTTCTTTGATTTCATTGGTACGTCCAATCCATTTCAGGTGAAGAGTTTGGTTTGAAGTGATGCTTGAGCTACGTGGAGTACAACGAGCCACTAGTTTAACCCATCCTCCATCACATCTGCGTGTCCTTGAGAATACGTTAGCCTTAGTCGGCTATTTAGAGATGTCAAATGGGCCGGGTGGCCTGCGGCCCACCTGACCCGGTTCAAAAAAAATTCGGACCGGGCCGGTCCTAAACAGTGTAGGCCCAAATTTTTAGGGCCTTAAACCTGAGCTTGGATTAGGTCAAGGTTTCAAAAAAAATTGCCCGGCCCAGGCCCAACCCTAAAAAAGCCCAGCCCCAAAAATGGCTCGAATTTGGCCCGAAATTGGCCCAGATTGTGGCCCAAAATTGGCCCGGATTTTGGCCCTAAATTGGTCCGGATCTGGCCCTAAATTGGCTCAAATTCTGGGTTGGCCCACTTTTTTCAAAATCCCCCCCTCCAACAGCTATATTCTCCACTAATTCCAAAATTTTCACTTTTACCTTCCCAACAACTATATAACGGCTAGTTTATGAGGTATTTTTGTCTAAGTAAACTTTTTTTTTTTTATATCTTTTAAGATTTTTACACTTTTACCCTCCCCAATAATTATAAACAGCTACTTGTAAGGGGTATTTTGGAGATATATAGGACCCTTTAGGGAAATAGTAAAAGTGATGGATGAAAAGTTTAATAAATACTTGAGTGAACTGCCTATTATTTTTGCTGTGACTACTTGTTTAGATCCTAGGTTAAAGTTGTATGGCGTGAACGTCTCAATAAACGAGATATCAAAATTAATGTGCTACTCAGTAGAGGACACAACCAACCTCACAGCAAAAGTGAGCAATACATTTGAGAAACTGTTCAACTTATATCACAATTCTACTGACGTATGCAGCTGAACTTCATCATCGACTGCTGAGAGGCACTACTCGTCATATCTTAAGGGTTTTGAACATCTAGTTACCATGTAAAGGTACTTCTAATTCGGTAGGTTAATCTTCTTTTTCCTCTTTTAATGAGATTGGTGTATATTCCAATACTGGTCATTATTCTGATTTAACAGTGAAAGAACAAGTTAATTTTAATTTGTTAAATTTTTGAAAACAAAACCAAAACATGTATAAAACTTTATTCCAAATTGCACGAGATGTACTGTCGGTACAAGCCTCCACGATTGCTTCAGAGTCGGCATTTTCAGCGAGTGAGAGGGTTTTGGATGACAGGAGAAGTCGTCTTAACCCCGAGTCACTCGATCTATGTGTATGTTGGAATAATTATCTTGATGCGAAATACCGCGAGTAAGATAGACCGATTGACGATAGGAAGAGCAGTGACTCGGACGTTGAAATACTTCCAAATGATTAGGTAATTTATTTTTATTTTCCTTTTCTCAAGTTTTAAGAATAAAATTTTACACAAAATATAGTTTTTTTAGAAACAAGATAGATATTTTTTCATATATATAAAAAAATAGGTAATTTCGTCTATTTGTTTACAAGCAGCCGGTCCCAAGCCCAGATAAAAGAAGGAGGGCCTATGAACACATTTATCTTCAATTTAACTTTATCAGTTTGAATATTTGAATGCTAGAAATATTATTGTTTACATACATATTAATATTTCTGAAAATTTCACGTTCGGAATATAAAATTTTTAAAAATCAAATATCTTACAGGGTTTGTAGCAACTTAATCTACATCAATACAAGATGTTTCCCTTATTAAAGGTGGCACCATGGCTTCTATACCACAGAGTATAAAGAATTTCGTCACTTAGATAACTAACACAAATGTTGGAGATCAAATCAGATTAATCTAGTGCACCCTCATGACAAATATGTGTACCTTTCATATGGCATTTCTAATGTGTATCTTACTAAAATAAAACTCTTTCTTTCAACCAACTATGTTGTTAATTTTTTTGGCAGCTATAAACTTTTATTGGCGCCATGTAGCAAAATCTGGAACATTTATTTAATGATGAAAGTGAGTTCAAGTATATCTTCCCCTTCCCCTTGTCTATATGTTTTGCCAAATTAAAATCCTAGTTGTGGCCATGATTTGAAAAGGGGCTCCGTTTGACAAATGACAATGGCTCGATGACTAGACAAAATGTTAGTGATAAGAAAAATAAAAAAAACATTGATGTTAATATTGTAGATAATAATGTTTTGAGATTTTTAAATTTGAGTTAATGATTCCGACGATTGCAACCTCTTTACAGTGGTCATGATTTTACAATAAAGATAAGGATGTGTATAGAAAAGGAGGAAGTACGCAAACTAATGAGAGAGTCACCCGTGTTTAGCTGCTAGTGCCCCTCTTGTGTAACGGGAACTGTACTACAACGTCAGTGGGGAACCTCTTACACTAGTTTCATTTGGCTATTGAGGCTTGTGATGTTGCTCCAAGTTTCCAACCATTTAATTTATAAATGTGAATAACAAGGAGTTAAGAATAGGGAAAAAAAACCAAAAAAAAAAATTTGGGCCTGGGCCGGCCCAAGCCCGGCCCTAAAATATTGGGCCTAGGGCCAAGGCTTGGACTGAGCCCAAGTATATCAGTTTTCAGGCCCGGCCCAACCCGGTTTTCATTTCTTCTGTCCTGACCCCGACCCGGTTTCGTTGGAGGCCCGCTGGGCTTAGGCTGGGCCGGCCCAAGCCCGGCCCATTGACATCACTATTGGATACCATCCTTTCTAAATACATCAAGCCCATATTTTTTTTATGTCGCTGATTAGTAATCTCTATCACATTGATAAGAAACCCTTCTGATTAAATAAGATTGTTTTCATCGACTAAAGAGATTTAGCTTCATCTTTTCTTGTTTTCATAAACTTGATCGCTTATATTTTCTTTTCTACAATATTACTTTGCATATATATCTTCAAACTTACTTGACCTTTTCTATAACATGACTTGTATATGTCTTCACACTCACTCAGCTTAGTCAAGCAAATCACGCCTACTCATAAATGAAGTTACCTTTATCACCTAGATTTATGTCCAAACCACTTCCTCAACTCGATTACACGTATATCGCCTTACTAAGTACCTTCACGCCTAAATTCATGGCTATCTTAAGGTTTTCAATGAACTGAAAATCAATGTTTTATACTGTTGGGGAAATGTGCTACCAAACAACAACTCAAAACAGTAGAGATTATTCAGGTTCGGGAAAATCTTTTCCCTTTAATATTGTGTGATTAAAATTGCATTGTCAACGGTTAAAGTAATTGCAATATCACTAAACAATACTATCAATTAGTGCACAAATAAACCACACGAGACAATATATTAACGTGAAAAACCCTCCAACATGAACAGAAAAACCATGGATGAACTCCAAATTATTTTCATCGTTTCAACAATAATGTTGGTTAAAAAGTTTTCTTTTTCACTTGAAGCAAGTAAAGGCTTACAATAATCAAGCAGTATGTTGGGCTATTATACCATAAACCCTTTTTATTAGGATAATTAGGGTTTATTAGGTAAATTAGGGATGTATTAGAGTTTAATTAGGGTTGAATTACATTTAATTAGGATTTGATTATGGTTAATCAGGGTTTATTAGGCTTATTCGGGTTGATTAGGGTTAATGATGATTAATTTTTTCTAACTATCAATACAACTATAAATTATAACAATTACAACATATAATTCTAACATGTAATTATTCATACATGTATAAAGCATATGTAACAAAAATATAAAGCATATGTAACATATAATTATTCATACATGTATAAAATATATAATTCTACGTACAAGTGGGGGGCGGTGGACGACGGTAGTGACAGGTGGTAGGCCACGGCGGTTGCTTCTCTAGCGAGGTGATTGCGGGGTGGGGGACGGGTATTTACCGGCGAGGAGGGAGGACGACGGAGTGATGATGGTTGAGATGTGCAGCGATTCTTGCTGGCGGCGAGGACTGAGGATGGAAGCCGGCAGTAAGAGAGAGAAAGAGAGACATAAAACAAAAAGCGACAAACGGAGAGAGAGAGAGAGAGGGTTTTTGTGTTTGGACTTTTAATGACGGACATATCTAGTTGCTATAGGTCCATCGCTAAAAGTCATGTTTTCAAAAATTTTCATTTTTTAGCGACAGATACAAATGCACCCCAAAATTTTAAAAAAAATTGTAAATATATATATTTTAGCGACGGATTCATATCCGTCACGAATACTTCGTCTTTAATTAATTTACAAAAATAATTTCAAAATTCAATTAAAAATAAAAAAATTTGAAAAACTTTTTTGCGACGGAATTTTGTCAGTATAAAACTGTTATAAAATATCTGTCACTAAAACTTATTACCGATGGGATTGTCCATCAATAAAACTATTTAGAGACGGATATTTAATGACAGTCTTCCCCGTCGCTAAAGGTTACTTTTAGCGACGGAATGGTGTTCGTCCTTAAAAGTCTGTCGCTAAATAAGGTTTTTCTTGTAGTGGATTGAAATCATGAAACAACTCTAGAGGGGTGGTGAATAAGATTTTTAAAAAATCAATAGAGAAGTTAAACTAATCACAAGCATGGATCTAAATCCGATCAATGAACAAGCTCAACTATTCAATCTCAAATTATTATAGAGCAATAAATTAAGAGACTAGTTATATCTGAAAAGAAAGTTCAATAATTTAGGTGGAGTCTTGATCTTGACCTGGAAAAAGATTATTACTAGTAGATTCTAATGCTCTTTAAGAAACTTCCTTGAAGAGATGGAAAAATTAAACTAAGCACTCTCACGAATCTCAATCAAACCAAGTAATACACTACAAGAAAAACTATTTTTTACAACAGACTTTTAGCAACGGAGTATAATCCGTCGCTAAAAGACCTTTCAGCGACGGAAAACACCGTCTGTAAAAGTCTGTCGGCAAAAAACATTTACCAACGGAATATATTGTCAGAAATAGTTTTTGCCGACGGACTTTTACTGACAGAATATTAGCGACGGCGTAACCGTCGCTAGAATTTTTTTATAAAATACCTAATAATTTAGCGACGAAAAAACACCGTCGCCAAAATATCCGTCGGTGAAAGTTTTTAAAATAGGACTTTCTGCGACGGACTTTTAGCGACGGTATTTGTCCGTCGCTAAAAGTCCTTACATATAATAGGTTCGTCTTTCTCTCTTCCTCCCCGTTTCTCTCTGTCTCTCACTCTCACCTACTCACCGGCAATTTTTTTTACCGTAGGTCTCCTTCTCTGGCCACCCACCTTCGGCCACATCACCCCCTCCCCCCCCCACGTCGTGCCCCTCCATATCCGCTTGCCACCAACTCAGCGCCACCAATTCCCTCCACTACCCGCCACCAAGGCCCTCCATTTCCGCCTCGCCACCAACGCCGCCGTCGCCACACCACCTCTGTATGTCTATTTGCCCTAATTTGCTTTAATGCATGTTTAAGCGCCATTTGCCCTAATTTTCAAATGCTTTGATTTATGTCCTAATTTGTCCTAATTTATTTCTGAAATGTCGATATGTTTCTTATAATTTCAATTATTTTTAATTGCTGATGGAATTGATGAAATCGATTTTGTAACTGATTGATTAGTTTGTTTGATGGCTGATGGAATTGATGCCTACATTTGTATATTACAAAATATGGAGAATTGAGACTTTAGATATGATATGGAGCATTTGAGAATTAAAAATGTTGAAGGACGAGGGACTCAATTGGATTGAATGTGTAATTTTTATTAATTTTTATTACACTGAACATTTGAGAATTGAGATTGTTGATGGAGGATGGAACCCAATTGGATTGTTGCCCGGAGGTGTCGGACACGTGTCCGGAGGTGTCCAACACGTGTCTGGATATGTCGATGAGGTGTCGAGGTGTTGGTAGGTCACGGACACCGCGTCCGATCTACACCGACACCGAAAAATGTCACATTTTGGCTTTATACTTGTGGACACATCTTGAATCGAATCCTAAATTAAACTAATTGAACCCTAAATTGAATGTCGTAATCCAATCAAACCCTAAATTAAACTAATTGAATCCTAAATTAAATGCCCTAATCCAATCGAACCCTAAATTGAACTAATTGAACCCCCTAATTGATATGCAAAATTGAATGCCCCAATTCAACCGAACCCTAAATTGAATGCCTTAATCGAATTGAACCCTAAATTAAACTAATTGAACCCCTAATTGAATGCCCTAATCCAACCAAACCCTAAATTGAACTTATTGAACCCCCTAATTGAATGCCCCAATTCAACCGACCCCTAAATTGAACTTATTGAACCCCCTAATTGAATGCCCCAATTCAACCGACCACTAAATTGAACTATAATTGAATCCTAAATTGATGTAATCGAACCCTAATTATACTACTTGAACCCCTAATTGAATCGAACCCTAAATTAAACTATTTGAACCCCTAATTGAACCCTAAATTGAATGCCCTAATCCAATCGATAGATGATTTTAGGTTGTTAATTGATAATTTTAGGTTATTAGCTGTATATTTGAAGTAAATGAGATTATTAATTGATGATTTTAGGTTGTTAATTGATGATTTTAGATTGTTAATTGTGCATTGAGCATTTGAGATATTGAGATTGTTGACGGAGGATGGGACCCAATTGGATTGAATGTGTGATTTTTAGAATTAAGATTGTTGACGGAGGATGGGATCCAATTGGATTGAGATCCCCATTAGGTAGCACAGACACGGACACCGCGTCCGATCGACACTGACACCGAAATAACATATTTTAGCTTTATACTTATGGACACCTCTTCAATGGGTGTCCGTCACCTTTTCAACGGGTGTCCGGCACCGTGTCCGACTATCCGGCAATTAAAAAATAAATCAATGTCTTCGAACACCCTATATGAGGTGTCGGACATGTGTCCGGAGATGTTCGACACGTGTCCGGATGTGTCGATGAGGTGTCGAGGTGTCGGTAGGTCACGGACACCCCGTCCGATCGACACCGACACCGAAAAATGTTACATTTTTTCTTTATATGTGTGGACACCTCTTGAAGGGGTGACGGACAAGTTGTCCGGCATTTAAAAAATAAATCAATGACTTCGGATGTGTCCGGAGGTGTCGGTACATGTTGATAGGTGTCGGACACGTGTCCGGAGGTGTTCGACACGTTTCCGGAGGTGTTCGACACGTTTCTGGATGTGTCGATGAGGTGTCGAGGTGTCGATAGGTCACGGACACCGTGTCCAATCGACACCGACACCGAAATGTCATAATCTGGCTTTATACTTGTGGACACCTCTTCAAGAAGTGTCTGGCACCTCTTCAGGGGGTGATGGACATGGCGTCCGGCATTTAAAAAATAAATCAATGTCTTCAGACGTGTCCGGAGATGTCGAACACCATACCGACACCCTATATGAGGTATTAGGAATTGAGATTATTGACTGTGCATTGAGAATTTGAGAATTGAGATTGTTAACGGAGGATGTGGCCCAATTGGATTGAGATATCTGTGAATTAGTTAAATGGTTGTTTGTTGAATTTAGGTTAATTAGGTTAACGCGACATTTTTAGCACCCCTTAGAATCTCATCGGCAAAAATTACCGTCGATGGCTCCATGACGCAAGGGACCGGGCGAAGAAGATGCTGCCCGAGGGTGCCCCAATGACGGAGATGATGAGATATCCCCCACATTGGATATCTCCGACTGTATGGACGGCGATGATAGATCGGTGGGCTGCAGATCCAGGTTGGGACGCCAAGAGTAAGTGCGGGGCTGAGAACAGACAGAATAAAGATCCGATGCACACGGGGGGGTCGGTGCCACACGACATCGTCCGACACAAGAATGCGGTCGAGCACCCGGATCTGGAGGACAATGAGGTCGTAGCTCTGACGTATAATCAGACACACGTACGGAAGAAGGACAAGGACGAGGCGCACCGAGTGGGCGACTATATTTCAAATATTGCCCGGCGGATTGATGTGAGTCAATTTATTTAAGTTGTTAATTTTTTGTCTTTCTATCCTCAATGTCTGTTGTGTTAATTAATGCCCTAGCATATCTTTATATCACTGTTCTTTGCAGGCCTTGTATGAACAACTTAGGGGGTCCGAGGAGCAATCCAGACAGCCATCAGCGTCCACTAGTACGGGTGCGAGTACTGGGGCGTTGAAGCGATGGCTGGATACGCCGGAGGTCGTTAATCGGCCGAAAGGCCGCATACGCGGCCCGCCTAGTCGGACTGCTTTTGCCGTGATAGGAGCGTCCTCACCCCCCACTGCCTCTCCACAGACACCGGCTCCTCGGCATCCGTTGGACGACGAGGAGATCGCGCCCATTGCTACGGTGGTGTTGAGGATGATCAGGGAGCAGGATCAGCAGGGTACCGCAGCTGGACATGCCGAGCCGGCCCCGAATCAGCAGGATCCAGATCCGGGACTCGGCAACCCTGATGAGCCTCTTCTAGTGCCCGGTCCCAGATTCCCCCCGGCCCCCGCGCCCAGCTTGTACTCTTCTCCCCTACCCTAACCAGCTGTATCTGGTTCCCAACTTGTATATAATGAGTCTTTTTTATGATTAAGTTTACATATTTCTGTGTGTATTGATTATTTCGTGTTGTTGTTGAGGATTTATTTTTTTATTACAGGTTTGGGCATTAGAAAAATAAAAAAAAATTTAAAAATTTTGACTTTTGGCGACAGATTATATCCGTCGCTAAATAAGACATTTCGCTACAGAAAATTCCGTCACTAAAATATTTATTCCGTCGCTAATTTAACAAAAAAAATTAAATTAAAATACTTAAAATATAATTTGAGACGGATATTTCGTCGCTAATTAATAAATAAATCTGTCGCAAAAACTTAAATATTACACGACGGATTTGAAAATTCCGTCGCCAAACTATTAGTGATGGACTTTTATACGAGGGACTTTTAGCGACGATAAATTCGTCGCTAAAACATTTAACGACGGATTTTAGGCTTTTAGCGACGGATTTTCCCGTCGCTAAAAGTCTTTTTTCTTGTAGTGATACTTCAATGAAGAAGTTAATTTAACAATCTCAAATAATTATATAGCAATAAGTAAAGAGATTGAGTAGAGATACTTGACAAGGAGATTTAAATGGTTCGGCTTGAACTACCATCAAGCCTACATCCACCTCTTTAAGGAAGTCCAATGCAAGAGCACTAGAATCCACTAGCAACAATCTTCTTCCGGGTCAAGATCAAAACCCTTATCACACTTGGTGATATCCCCACACTAAGCACAAGCCTATAAAGCTCACTCAAGACTTGACAAACCCAAGCCTTGATCCCAATCTTTTTATAAAGATTGATTGTGTACAAAGAAATCCTCTTGAAAGGAAATGAGTACAAATGAAGCTCTAGTACAATAGAGAGATGAGAGAATTGATGACTTGAAAGTATGCTCACTCTCAATCAAAGAAATGTTCACAAAGATGCTCTCTTTAATGATGTAAAATCATGAAGATGAAGTGAGAAAAGTTTAATCTATGAGCCTTGACATTTCTCTAATGAATGGAGGCTTGGAATGTGGTTTCAATTGTGTATGATGAAGTCCCAAACCATTAATATAGGGAGCAAATAAAATATAGCCGTTATAGATAAAAAGTGAGCAAAAATGCCATTGCAGTCGACTGTAATCCCAATGCAGTCGACTGGTTCCCTCTAAAATAGCCTTTGGAGTTTTCTCCTCAAAAATAGCCGTTGAAGCTGAATTTTGACCAATACAGTCTACTAGATTCCAATGCAGTCGATTGTATTCCATGCAGTCGATTGTATTCCAATGCAGTCGACTGTATTACCCTACTGCCTTTTGGCTGCCTCACGAAACCCCCTTTCCTGTTTTGGACATAACTTTTTCTAGAAAAATCGGATTGAGGTGCCGTTTTTTGCGTTAGAAAGCTAATGAAAATTTTTATCAAGATATGAAAAGATTAGAACCAAAAACATTTTTATAAAATCTGAGTGAGCTCCAAAGTTCACTCATTTTTAAGAACAACGCTTGTGTGAATGATTATGAACTCACATGCAATGCACAAGGTGTCCTAAGATCTTTTTAGGTCATAGTCATAAATCTAAGTATCAAACCAAGACTAGGTACATAATAGTAAAGATCAATTATAATCGATAGTAACTTAACTAATGCATTTTTTGTTGTTCTTTGACATTGGACTTGATGAAACTTTTATAGCATGTCCACTATAACTTTAAGCTTCTTTGGCTTTAATCCATCTATCCAACTTCTCAAATGTGTCATCATGAGTGTGCATTTATAACCCACTAAGAATACACTCAAACCACATATTAGAACCTAATCAATGTGTAGTTATCATCAAAATAAGATGTAAGCCTAGGTTATCCAACCATAAGGCTAACAATCTCCCTCTTTTTGATGATGACAAACATTGATTCTATACAGGGTAAAATGTATCATATGATAGTCAATTAAGCACAAAAATCTCATATAGAACATTCAATCATTTCTTGTATACTCAAGATATGTCAATTTATCTCATATAACAATTAAGCTCGTAGCTAGCTTCCCTAACTAAAAAATATCTATGCTCTTCCTCTAGTGTTTTCTCAAACACACAATCACATAGCATATAGAATCAATATTATTTCTTCCCCTTTGTCATCAACAAAAAGACAAGGGTATGTGTGTGTAAAGAGATAGTTATAAGCAAGATAATGGCGTGAAGTGCATATAACTCATGAACTCATACGGATGGCATCAAGAGTCCCTTCATGATCCAAAGAAAGATATGCAATGTAGTTCAATAATCTCGTCTACTTCATGCGTTTTTCAAGAGTAACAAGATAGTATGTGATTCAAACATGCGAGCTTCCCTATCAAGTTACCATATGCATATTCCATCCTAATGTATGCTCCCCCTCAATCAATGCCAACAATATCTAACAAACACAACTAAATGTCTAACCGAGTCATGTTCTCTTTTTGGCATTACTAAAATGAGTGTGTGTAAAAATAACATTATGAAGCATTAAGATGACATAATCTCAACATGGAATTTCTATAAACCCAATAATAGTCATCAACAATCAATATTACCAATATAAGTGCAAGAGGACCATACATCGTCATCAAAATCCTATAGGTATCCAAGATTATAATATAAAGTAGTAAATAATCAAAGACTCACAATTTAGACCATAGTTCGCATGAATTCTCAACAAGCTATTTTATAGATTTGGCAATTTAAGCATACTTGATAACATATAAGTTTAGCACATACCACAATATTTAATAGAGCATTAGCTTTTACTGTCTTGGTGAACTACCAAGAAATTCGATATAACGAGGGATCATTTTGAAGTCGGTTTTCTTTGACAAGCTTTGAGGCTTTCCTCATTTGAAGTAGCATGTCCAATCTTGGAATGCTTACTCCCCCTTAAGATTTATCTTGTTGCTCCTCCTTCTCAAAATTTTCTTGGAGCCTTCTCCTTGTTACTATTTACCTTTGCTTTAAACAACCAATAATCACAATTTAGGTCTAACTTTTGGCACCTACATTTTCTTGGGTCCATATGTGTTAGTCTTATCAACATTAAGAAACTCTTTAACAACCCACATTTTCTTTACACCCCCAATATAAACAATTCTACAAGGACAATAACTAATCGTATGCCCTTTCTTGTTGCACCAACCACAACGTGTAAAAGGTGTGCAATAGTTCTTAGGATTTCTTGTATGAACATTTAATCTATCTTGTTGTTGAAAGATTTTAGGAGGCAAGGCCAAGGGATCTAATCCAAGACCACCTTTGTTTAGGCCAAATCTTTGGCGTCCAAGCATGACATCCATATTGTTTTGACCATCAACAAATTTTTGAAGACATTTTTTCAAATCACAAATCTCAAGTTTTAAATCTTCATTTTGTTTTTTTAAAGCCAAAGTTTTGCAAGAGATTTGTTTTGAGCTAAGAGTGTTAGCAATTAATTCAACCAAGTCATTATTCACATGCTTTACATATAAATGGTTAGAAATGCAATCATTCTTGACATGCAACTCATTATTTTACATTCTCAACTTCTCAATTTGCTTATTAGCCTCAAGGAATTTTTTTGATAAAATAATATTTTTCTTAAAAATTTTCTTGGATTCCTCATATAGGCTATCATAAGCATCTTCGAAGCTTTCACTATCACTATCACTATCACTACTGGAAGAAGAGCTTACCTCATCATTTGCCATGAAGCATGCATTTGCTTGTTCATTCTTCTCATTGTCTCCATCACTTGATTCGAAGTCACTCCATGTTGGAGTATGTTCAACATTCATTGATTTTTCCTTCTCCTTGTTCTCTTTTTAGAGAGTTGTCTTCTTTTAACTCTTTCCCATACATCTCTTCTTTTATTCTTCTCCTTTTTGTATATGGGACAATCTATCTTCATGTGTCCCGGCTTGTGGCATTTGTAACAAATCTTCTCTTTATTGCTAGCATTTTGTTGTCTTCTCCCACCATTCCTTCTAAACCTTAAGAACTTCTTGAAGTTCTTTGCAATTATTGCAACATCCTCTTCGTCAAATTCTCCTTCATCATCACTTGACTCATTGTTTGAAGATGAAGCTTTAAGAGCAATTGATATAGGCTTCTTCTTGACGTCCTATTGATCAAAAGATTTGAGTTGCATTCCGTACGTCATTAGTGAACACATCGATTCATCAAGAGGAAAGATGTTAAGATTCTTTGATTCTTGGATGGCGGTGATCTTTGCATCCCAAGTTCTTGATAAAGACCTAATCACCTTTCTTGCAAGATCACCATTAGTGAATTCCTTGCCCAATTGCTTCAAAGGATTCACAATATTAGTGAAACGAGTATTCATGTCCGTAAAGGATTCATTTGGAAGCATGTGGAATAACTCATAATCTCTAAACAATAAGTTCATTTTGGAATCTCTTAGAAGTAAAGTTCCTTCATGCGTAACTTGTAGAGTATCCCACATACTCTTAGCAGAATTATACATAATGACTCTATTGAGCTCATTATTAGCATCTAAAGCGCAAATAAGATAATTTTTTGCTCTAGCATTCATACAAATCATTTTCTTATCATGACCACTATACTCCGATTTGGATTTAGGCTCCTCAACTTTGTCAACCACCTTCGTCGGAATGAATGGGCCATTCTCTACAATATCCCACATCTCATAGTCTTGAGACTCTAAGTAGATTTCCATCTTATCTTTCCACACACTATAATTGATCCCATTAAACAATGGAGGCCTAGTGGTAGAACTACCCTCCATTCCCTCAACGTAAGCCACGAGTGATTAACCCTCTTGGCGTTACCCAATATATCAAGAGCCGCGGCTCTGATACCACTTGAAACCAATAAAATAACCCTAGAGGGGGGTGAATAGGGTTTTTGAAAATGGGAAAATTAAACTAAGCACTCTCACGAATCTCAATCAAACCAAGAAATACTTCAATGAAGATCTTAATTAACAATCTCAAACAATTATATAACAATAAGTAAAGAGATTGAGTTGGAGATACTTGACAAGGAGATTTAAATGGTTCGGCTTGAACTTACCTTAAGCCTACATCCACCTCTTCAAGGAAGTCCCTTGCAAGAACACTAGAATTCACTAGCAACAATCTTCTTTCAGGTCAAGATCAAAACCCTTACCACACTTGGTGATATCCCCACACTAAGCACAAGCCTATAAAGCTCACTCAAGACTTGACAAACCCAAGCCTTGATCCCAATCTTTTTATAAAGATTGATTGTGTACAAAGAAATCCTCTTGAAAGGAAATGAGTACAAATGAAGCTCTAGTACAATAGAGAGATGAGAGAATTGATGACTTGAAAGTATGCTCACTCTCAATCAAAGAAATGCTCACAAAGATGCTCTCTTTAATGATGTAAAATCATGAAGATGAAGTGAGAAAAGTTTAATCTATGAGCCTTGATGTTTCTCTAATGAATGGAGGCTTAGAATGTGGTTTCCATTCTGTATGATGAAGCCCCAAATCATTTATATAGGGAGCAAATGAAATATAGCCATTATAGATAAAAAGTGAGCAAAACTGTCATTACAGTCGACTGTAATCCTAATGCAGTCGACTGGGTTCCCTCTAAAATAGCCGTTGAAGTTTTGTCCTCTAAAATAGCCGTTGAAGCTGAATTTTGACCAATGCAATCGACTGGATTCCAATGCAGTCAACTCTATTCCAATACAGTTGACTGTATTACCCTACTGCCTTTTGGCTGCCTCACGGAACCACCTTTCCTATTTTAGGCATAACTTTCTCTAGAAAACTCGGATTGAGGTGTTGTTTTTTGCGTTGGAAAGCTAATGAAAAGTTTTATCAATATATGAAAATATTAGAACCAAAAACATTTTTTATAAAATCTCAGTGAGCTCCAAAGTTCATTTATTTTTAAGAACCACGCTTGTGTGAGTGATTATGAACTCACATGCAATGCACAAGTTGTCCTAAGGCCTTTTTAGGTCATAGTAATTAATCCAAGCATAAAACCAAGACTAGTTACATAATAATAAAGATCAATTATAATCGATAGTAACTTAGCTGATGCATTCTGTGTTGTTCTTTGACATTGGACTTGATGAAGCTTTTATAGCATGTCCACTATAGCTTTAAGCTTCTTTGGCTTTAATCCATCTATCCAACTTCTCAAATGTGTCATCATGAGTGTGCATTTATATACCTACTAAGAATACACTCAAACCACACATTAGAACATAATCAATGTGTAGTTATCATCAAAACAAGATGTAAGCCTAGGTTATCCAACCATAGGGCTAACAAAGACCTTTACAAGCACTTAATGATATCCTTGTACCCAATACAAGCCTTGGATCCACAAAGCTTATACAAGACTTGGCAAATCCAAGCCTCAATCAAAATCTTTTTTACAAAGATCTATTGTGTACCAAGAACCCTCTAGAAAGAAAAATGAGTATAAATGAAACTCTAATACAATATATATATATATATATATATATATATATATATATATATATATATATATATATATGACAGAATTGATGGCTAAAGAATTCTCATTCTAATGCATGGTTTGCTTATAAAGATTCTCGCTTAATGATATGAAATTATGAGATTTAAGAGATAGTGTGCAATGTTTGAGTTTTGATTTTTTTCTAATGTATAGAGGCTTATAAAATAGTTTTTAGAGTGTAAGATAAAACCCAAAACATATCTATCGCAAGGAGATTAATATGGTCGTTACAGGTGTTGAAAGAAGAGATTTTTTATAAAAAAACAACCATTTTTTTCAAGCCTGTAACTTATAGCATCTGTAACCTAAGAAAATCTGTGAATTAACTTACAGGTGACTATAAAAGCTTGTTAGCACATATCTCTCCTGTAGTGTTTATCTGATAACATATATCTTCTTTTGTATTGTTTATCTCATGTGTACAATAATTTAAAATACTATGATAGGCTTAGCTATAGGTTAGTTGTATCTGATCTTGTATATTCAAAAGCCCTCGGATCTTGTGGGTTTCAAAACCCATTATTCGTAGATCATTTTCATAGATAAAAGTTTCCTTTCCAAAATATATGTTATAACTTGGTATCAGCAGTCCTGTTGTCTCACGACCCACTTTCAGTCATGGTCTTTTCTTGCTGTACCACTATTGCAACCTCTCCATGCTCTTCATTTCCCTCACTTTCTCGTGCTCATCACTACCTAAAAATTACCTATACTAGAAAATGCAAGTCGTGCCTTTTCTCCGCGGCCTCAAAATTTTTGGTTTTATGGATGGCACCATCCCTGCCCCACCTTCCCACATTATTCCTCAAAGGCAGACTTCATCTATTCCCAATCGAGATTTTCAGCTGTGGCAAAATCAAGATTCTCTGGTTCTTAGCATGTTGATTTCTTCTTGGAAGAAATCTTACTGCTTGTGGTTGGATACAACACTAGCCATGATGTTTGGAATGTCTCAGCTTCATCTCTTGCCTCTCCTCTCAACACATGGATTCTGGGCCTCCATAAATCTCTTCATGAACTCAATCAAAAGGATGCCACTATTTTCGCATATCTTCACGTCAATGCTTTCTCTTACAGATGACTGTAAATTGACTTATAGGCTTCTAGGATATGCTTTTATGAACTTTTGCTCATTTTTTATCGAATAATCTTTTTCAAAGTCATCAACTTATGCATCAACCTAATTAAGACTATTTACAAAATGACAATGCAAATTCAATTAAAATGTAATAAAGTCTTATTTGCATGCTCCAAGAAAATATTTGTTCCACATTTTGGATTGCTCCTCGAAGCCTTTCCAATGCTTTCAAGTAATTCTTTTAGGTATTTCTTGATTTTATTCTAGTTTTTCAATATGTCATCATAAGAGATTATGGATATCCATTAAGAATTCACTCATATCACACATTTGAACACCATTAATGTGTTGTTATTATCAAAAGTAGATGTAAGTTTAGGTCATCTAATCATAGGACTAACAATAGTAATAACCCTCAAAGTATTCTTCCCATATGTCGACTACATCAAGAGATTTTGCGAAAGATCTCACAAAACAAAAGTAGAAAACAGACGTAAGATGACTGCCTTCCCAGTTTTCAAATCTGATCTTGACTTTTCATAGTTGATCTACATTTCAGGACCTTCCTCTCCAAAATTTAAGTTAATCGAACCGTATTTTACCATCTGGTGAGGCTTTTGAACAAAGCTGTAAATTTTAATCCATAGCAGAATTTTACAAGCAACTGCTTCTCTCATCCTCACTAAAAGTGGTTTTTTTTCCTTTTCCTAACATAATGTTTACCAAAGAGAATCTCGTCCTAACTTCAACTACAACTATGTTGTCACATATGGGTTTCTTCTAGAGATCTAAATTATTCAAAATATCTATTATCAACATTAAACCTTAGTATAATGTTGTAACATGAAGGTCATAAAAAATCGGTCTCCCGATATTATCAAGGTCATTTGGATTCAATGTATCCCGATATGTAATCCATCAAATACATAGGCAACTACCACGTCGAAGCAGGTAACTTATGGTACCCATTTCTTTAACGATCGCCCATGCAAGTGCCAGATCTCATCCGTCGACTTTTTCATACTTGCACAAATCATGAACAATTAAAATCACCTGGTATTTTTTTTGTCAATTAAATAGAAGCCAACCTCATTCAGGGTTAATGGTGCTCCCTAAAAACTTTGTATGGCTATTTATTACACTAATCATGAACAAAAAGTAGTAGTACATGTAGTGTTGTAGGGTTCGAGCTTCTTTGGGTTGTGATCGATTGGTGAGTCTAGGCAAGGGTTTCTCTTCTAGGGTTTATTTTCCCCTTCCCCCTAGTTGATCCCCCTGCCCCTTGCCCTAGATTGGTCTGTGCTTGTAGATGGTTGAATTAGGTGGCTTGGCCGTGTTGCGACGGAGGAGGTTGCGGTAGGTGGTCGAAACTCGACAGGTGAGATAGGTGGTTTGGGCTCGACTGAAGATTAGGCAACCTTTTGATGGAGATTCCGGTGAGGCGGGTTAGTGAGGCAACTTTGGGGTTTATCGGGGCTTAGCAGCGGAATGGTGGACTAAGAAGGTGGGGAATCCGACGCCGGCGAGGGGCCACGGGGTTCGAGGTGAGCTGCACCCATAGGACGACTGTCAGGTCTACTAGTTGGCGGCTGGCAGTGCATAGTGTATTTGTTTAATTTTGTTTGGTTGTTTTCTTTTGGTCTTCTAGTTTGTTGTGTTGTAATTTTTAGGTTTTTGCTTTAGTTGGTTTTATTTGTAACCATATGTCTCGGCATGTTACGATAAATTAGGCTAAAGTGTAAGATATGCTCTGCTTCAGTCTAATTGTAATTTGTTTCGGGCATATAGGTTAGTTGTTTGTTTAGTGTTTTTGACAGCGTTTAATGCTGTCTTTATGTCTGTAATATAGTTGCTCTGGCTGGGATGACTTGTATAACCTTTTACTGATAATATATTTCTCTTCTTAACCAAAAAAAATGTAGTGTTGTTAAACATTTAGGAAGTGTCAATTGGCAACTTATTGAGATTCTTCCCCCGAAGTGTGACATGGCACAAGTTGACCAGGTCAAAACACAAAAACTACTAAGAGTTAACAATCAAATTTTCAAATCTTGACCCTCTCTTGGTCATATGACTACAGAAAACAAGACTCAAAGGTAACCTTCTCTCGGTCATATGACTAAGAGTAGCAAGACTCAAAGGTGAATACTTCTAAGTAAATAACAAGGTTAAAAGGCACTAGCTGTTGGAAAATAAGGCAGTGGAGAAAACTGAACTGAAAATGCCTGAGTCGAATGCAATACACTCTTTCCTTAAGACAGTATTTGCTCCCTTACAATCTACTTAGGGTAGCAGCAAATCTGCCTCTCAAGATAAAATAGGCAAACTCTATTGATTACAACAGATTACAATCAACATACATAAATTCAAGAGAAAGAAAGAGCAAGAGAAAAATTCGAAGTGAAAAATGATCCTACAATCAACCCTATTTATCGACACCAAAAGGTTCGTTGAACAGGCGTAAACAGTTATGACAGTTAAGTGATTCTGCAGATGTCACTTAACAGTCATAATCTGTAGACACAGCAAAGAGGTGCAATATTTGAACTAAAGGACACCATAAACATGTGCCTTTTTGAATTTAAACAAATAAGAAATCTGTTTAATTTCGCCAACAGTCGTATTGTTTCAGTAAAAAAAATAGCTCACATGCTGAATTTGTCGCAAAAAGTTAAGGCTGGGCTCAGGTCGAGGGCCCCTAGTGACAATAAGCACGTGTGAAGTGCAAAGTGCGCCTAAAAGAGCCAATAGCGTCTCTACGCCACCCCCTGCCTTTGGGTGTGCGCGTGCGCTCATGCAGTGCGGTGCATGGCCATGCATACCATGTGTTTCTAGAACAATATGGTATGTCACATGGTCATCTAAATATCCTTATCCTTTCCATTTCTTAACTCATTTGTGAACCCATATTATGACCCTTTTTAACCTTATTAAATGCGAATCTTTGAGAGTTAGTATCTCTCTAACCAATCAATCAATTATATTGATTATTTTTGCATATTATACCTTATAGAACAAGGTTCAATAAGGTAGGAATCAATTATGGAAAATTCCCAACAATTTCTCCCAATTTTCTAAAATTGGATTATCATATTCCTAATTTAGAAATGTACCTCTATCTAACCTTTGGTAGGTCATACTAAGATAAAGGTGTCTTCCGAGTTGAACCTTTATCATATAGCAATGAAGTGAACCAAAATCCAGAGTAGCCTTAGCCTTGAACTAAGAATCCTTGGTGATTGAACATCATCACTATGTATAAAACTTCCCAACCAAATTTCCAAATACCTGCACATTTACGGCTTTGTGCTACATCTTAGGAATTTCAAAAGTGCCATAGAGACTAGCTCAAATCTCGTAGAAGCGGCCCCACTTCCCTCACTTATATAGGTAAATCTACTAAGGTGCACTTATATGACATGCACCCTCCTTTAAGTACATAGATTTATTAAGGGAATAACTCCCACCATCCTCTTGTTCTTCATACAAGTATGCACGACCTTGAAATGGCATGAAGATTAAAATCTTCATCTTTTAGTGCATCTTTGGTTATAAATACAATGTGTTTTTCCATTGAACAAGAAAACTAGAGGTTACTCTAGTATCTAGTTAGTTTCCACGTGCATGTTACCTCCCTTATTTCATGAGCTTTAAACCCATCTCCTTGGAAGTCTGCCATATTATATCCCTGGCTAGGCCTTTTGTGAAGGGATCTACCAAATTACCTTTAGACTTCACATAACTAATAGTAACAACTTATTTGCTTAGTTGTTCTCCCACATAGTTATGTCTAAGACTTATATGTCTAGACTTTTCATTGTAAACCTTACTATATGCCCGCGCTAACGCTGCCTCGTTATCGCAGAATATAAAAATAGCAGGTATTGGCTTAGGCCATAAAGAAAACTCTATCAAAAGATCTCTTAGTCATTCTGCCTCCTTGACCGCCATTGCCAAAGCAATAAACTCGGACTCCATGGTCGAATGTGAAACCAAAGCTTGCTTCTTGGAACCCCAGAAATAGCACCTCTACCTATGATAAATATTCAACTACTTGTAGACTTTGTTTCATCTGAGTCCATGATCCAGTTTGCATCTGTGTACCCTTCCAAAATGGCAAGAAATTCCTTGTAAGTTAATGCATAGTCCATTGTCCCTTAAGGTACTTTAGTACTCTAAACACCGCACTCCAATGGACTTGCCCAGGGCTAAGAGTAAGCCTACTCAAAATACCGACCGCAAAGGCTATATCTGGTCAGGTACATTGTATGATATACATGAAGCTGCCAGTAACACTAGAATACTCTAGCTGAGAAACACATTTTCTTCATTTTCCCTTAACTTAATAGAAGGGTCATATGGGATAGTAACCGGGGCACAATTCTCGTGATTAGATTTTTTAAACATTTTTTTAATATAATGAGACTGTGACAAAGAAATAGAATCCGAGGATCTAATTATTTTCATTCCCAAAATAACATTGACTTCCCCCATATCCATTATATCAAACGATGAATATAGAAATAATTTGGTTTCCAAGACAATATCTAAATCGGTACCAAAGATTAACATATCATCCACATACAAACATATTATCACACCACGTCCTTTATAAACTTAGAATAATAAACGCATTTATCACATTAGTTTATTCTACATCCATGAGAAAAAATGACTTGGTCCAATCGTTCATGCCACTGCTTAGGAGCTTGTTTTTTTTTCCAGACAAAGGTTTGTAACAAAGATTTGATAAGCTTACAAACCTTTGTTTCTTGGCCCTCTAGTACAAAACCTTCCGGTTGTTCCATGTACATCTCCTCATCTAAAATACCATTTAGAAAAGCAGTCTTGACGTCCATTTGGTGTATGAATAGTTTGTTAATAAATGATAAAGCAAACAATAATCTTATAGTGCTAAGTCTGGCTACCGGAGCATAGATGTCAAAATAGTCTATCCATACCTTTTGTTTAAAATCCTTGGCTACAAGTCTTGATTTATACTTATCTACGGATCCTTCTGGCTTAAGCTTCTGCTTAAAGATCCATTTGCAGCCTATAGGTTTAAACTGTGGTGGTAAATCAGTCAATACCCAAGTTTGGTTAGACATGATCGACTCCAATTCATCATTTATAGCTTCTTGCCATAATGCAGAATCTCGAGAAGTTATGACTTCTCGATATGTAAGAGGGTCATGTTCTACATTATACGTATGAGAGTAATTACATTCATTTCTACCTCCCTTAACTATGAATTGGTAAAAATCTGGACCATAGGTTTTTTTAATACTTGCTCTCTTTCTTCTCCTTAGTTCACCTCCTTCCCTCATTTCCAGAGTAGGGTGAACTTGATCCTCATTGACTATGTCTTCACTTTTCCAATTTCTAGAGAAAGAATTCGGCATCTCTAGATTTCAAAATAATATTTTGGCTAACGGATTCAGTTAATTCCATGGTTAAGAATCTATACGCTTTGTTACGTTGAGCATAGTCTATGAAGACACATTCAATTGCCTTTTCCCCCAATTTGGGTCTTTTCGGATCGGCTAGCCTTACCAACGCCCTACACCCCCACACCTTGAAGTGTTGAAGAGAAAGTTTTCTCTTCTTCCATAACACATAGGGTGTGACATTAGAAACTTTGTGGGGGTACACGGTTAAGTATTAATGTAAAGTCATGAGAGCTTCCCCCCATAAATTCTTAGGCAAATCAGAAGTAAGTAATAGGGTATTAATCATTTCTTGCAAGGTCGTATTTTTCCTCTCAGCTACACCATTTTGCTGTGAACTATAAGGAGCTGTAACTTAGTGTATGATACCTCAAGTTTCAAATAGATCATCAAAGGAAAGGTATTTACCTCCCCCATCCGACCGTAATCTTACGATCTAATTGATTATCTACTTCCGCTTTGTAAATTTTGAATTTATCCAAAGCTTCATCCTTAGTCCTAAGAAGGTATGTGTGAGTATAACGCAAACAATCATCTATAAATATAATGAAATATTTTTTACTACCCCTTGTTAGGTGACCTTCCATATCACATAAGTCTGAATGTACTAATTCTAACAGTTGTATTTTCCTCTCAACCCTTTTAAAGGGTTTTCAGGCAATCTTAGACCTTATGTAAACTAGACATTTCTCTAAACTCGGCGAAGTACTTTGAGGTATTAAACCCAAGTTTACCATACTTCTCATGTGTTTATAATTGACATGACCTAGTCTAGAATGCCATAAATTAAATGGAACAACAAGATAAGCGCTTTATTAGTAAGAGTAAGCTTGTACAATCCATTGGTTACATATTCCTTGCCAACACAGCTCCCCCTAGGTCAGAATAACACTGTTTGCCTAAAAAAGAATCTTAAACCCAAACTAATTAAGCATGCTAACAGATATAAGATTCTTCCTAACATCGAAAATGAATAACGCATCCTTTAAGGCCAGCTTCTTGCCAGAGGAGAGATAGAGTACCACAGTTCCCTTGCTCATGACCTTAGCCGTAAATGAATTTCCCATGCAAAGATGATGCCCTTCCGGAATTGGCTCGAGGTCCTTGAAGATATTTCTGTTCTTAGCAATGTGTTTGGTTGCACCGAAGTCCACCCACCACTCATCATCTTCCCCCAACATGTTGGCCTCAGAAACCACTACAACAAAGTCCTTGTTGTCAACCACATTGGCATGGTCCTTTTTCTGCCTCTTAGCCACTCGACAATTCTTCTTGAAGTGCCCAATTTTCCCACACTTCCAGCAAGTCTTTTTAGGCTTGTCTTGCCGGTTGGTAGAAGCAGAATCTTGACCATCAAGCTTATGCTTAGAGCCACTAAGGGAGCCTTGGTCCACTACAAGAGCTTTGGAGGACTTGTTGTCTTCCAACTCAAGTCTATCCAAGTTTCGAGAATTCTCTTCAACTTGGATATACTTGACCAACTCTTGCATGGTCATGACATCCTTCTTTTGTTTCAACTCTTTACGACATTCTTTCTAAGCTAAAGGTAATTTAGAAATTATAGTTGACACTTGGAAAGACTCGTCAAGATAGTGGCCCTCCGATGTAATCAAATTCATAATCATTTGTAATTCATGAATTTGAGTAATAACAGACTTGCTATCTATTATGTGGAAGTCAAATAACTTACTGATTAAAAAAAAAATTCCCAGCATCCTCCGTCTTGTACTTGCTGTCGAGATCATCCCATAGTTCCTTTTCGGTGCTATTTGTGTACTTGATCTCATACATGTCATAGAGAGTGTTGGACAACCCTCCCAAAATGTAGCCCTTGCAGTAGGTGTCATCCCACTTTTGCTTTTGCTTCTGCTTCATGGCTGTCAACTTAATTGCTTCATCCGCAGTTTCTTCCACGATAGGCTTTGGAATAGTGAGCATATAGGCAATCTTCAATGTTGTAAGAAAGAAATACATTTTACTCTTCCATCGCCTAAAGAATGAGCCATCGAACTTAGCCAGCTTGGAGATGTCGTTGATCACAGGCATCCCAGTAGTAGTCTCCATCGTAGCCAAATACTCTTTGAAGTTTGTTGAAAAATAAGGCAGTATGGAGAAAACTGAACTGAAAATGCCGGAGTCGAATGCGCACTCTTTCCTTAAAACAATATTTGCTTCCTTATAATCCGATAGGATAGCAGAAAATCTGCCTACCAAGATAAAACAGGCGAACTCTGTTGATTACAACAGATTGCAATCAACAAACAGAAATTCGAGAGAGAGAGAGAGAGAGAAATTCAAAATGAGAAATGATCTGACCATCAGCCCTGTTTATAGACACTAAATGGTGCAAACAATTGTGACAGTTAAGTGATTCTACAAATGTCACTTAACAATCACAATCTATGAACACAACAAAGAGGTGCAATATTTAAACTAAAGGACACCATGAACATGTGCCCTTTTGAATTTAAACAGATAAGAAATCTGTTTAATTTCACCAACAGTCACACTGCTTTAGTAAAAAATGCAGCTCACAGGCTGAATTTGTCGCAAAAAGTGAAGGCTGGACTCGGGGCGAGAGCTCCTAGCGACGATATGCATGTGCGCCTAAAAGCTACTTTACGCCGTCACCAACGCTGACGCCGATGTGGGAGCGCATGCGGCGTAGTGCACCGCACATGTGCTAGTGCATTGCCATACATACATGTGTTTCTAAAATAATATGGTATGTCACATGATCATTTAAATACTCTTAACCTTTTTTATTTCCCAAGTCATATGGGAACCCACGTCATGAATTTTTTCAACCTTATTAAATGTCAATCTTTGAGAGTTACTATCTCTCTAACCAATCAATCAATTTGATTGATTTTTTTAATTTTTTTTGCATATTATACTTTGTAGTACAATGTTCAATAAAGTATGAATCAATTATAAAAAAATTCCTAACACTAGCGACGAGGCTCCTTATACCCAACCTTCAAGGTTCCTTATCCTTGTGCAGGCAAGACGTGACGTCCTACTTAGTTCTTCTGCTATGAAGCTCTGTGGACTTAGGAAGATAAGCAGTAGGGTGGCGTGGACAGGATGCTGATCTCACAGTGACAGGCCTTAATTTTGCAGCATTTAGACAGTGTATGTCTGTGCTAACAAACAGTCTCCTCCCAGAGGTCAAGAGGTCGCTTGCTCTCTCGCGGTCCCCTACGAGGACCATTATCCAGCCCCACACCCTTCGGATGGAGGAACAAAGTCTGCACCAAGTCATTTTCTTCTTTTGTGCTGAATAACTAACTGTGCTAAAGTGGAGCCTCTATCTATCGTAGTATAAATACTTTTCCTTGAGATAAGTAACGACGGAAAAGAAATCACAATAGTAGCTTACGATCTACCCATATCACAACAGCAGCCAAACCTTTAGTCTCAATTTGCACCTAGTTCTCAACCTCGTCGTTAATCTCTTTGGGTCCGTGCAACCTTGTGTATCACGAGATCAACAGGCTCACATGTTGCAGAAGGGCCGTCCTCAACACTACCCTAACAGATTTCTAGGCGTATGTAGACCTAACAAATGGATCGACCCGTCAGATACGGTTAAATCTGGTTAGGCCCGGATAAAACGGGTCTTGATAAATTTTATCCAATTTTTTTCGGGTAGTGATTTTTTAGTACCCGTATCGTACCTAGGAGGGTAGGGCATTATCCACATATAAATTTTTAAATCTTTTTATTTACAGATATTCAATGGACTTTTTTTTTACTATATTTTCCCTTCTTTTTTATTATTACAATTATCGCTTTCTAATTTAGTTCCTATAATTTTCACTTGACGAATCATCTCATTCTCCAATCCAACACAATCACCTCATCTCTTAACACGGGAATCAAAATTTTATATCACCTACCGCTTATTGCTAGAGCAATGTATTACTCCCCAGCAATCCTCTGGCATTAAATTTGGTGCTAATCCACTATAATCCTAGAGCAGTTATCTTAACAATCACATGAACATGAAAGAAGAAAAAAGCACAATAAATTACCAACGTAATTAAAACCATGCAGACCACCAGGTGTTTGTTAATATGCTTTAGGAACTTGCAAAAGCTCTAAACTGGTTTCATAAGCGAACAAATTAGTTTCATCATCACGCATCGTAACAAGTCTCCCAACACATTAAGCACATATATTGTCACACAAAAACCATAAAATCACCTAGAACTAATTTATTTAGTCTAAAGTAGTAAAATTCGTAAAAAAATTAACACAAGTAATACATGTAGATCTGAACAACTTGTTATCTGGTGAACAAAAAAACTCGCTAGCTCCACTGCTCCAGGTACAGAGTTACCACTCTCATAGTCGATCGGAGACCACCATCGGAGCTCCCTTTCTCTGTGTTGTAGGTATTGTACTAGCTCTCTTTCTTGGTCGGAGACAGTGGCGAATCTGCAGTGAATCTGGCGGTAGAGCGTGAGAGGGACGATGGGACGTTGTTGAGTTGATGTGGAATAGCGGGGTTGTCGGAGGATCTGACTGTGGTGGGTGAGAATGAGATGTTGGAATTGTTGCAAGAAACAAGCAAGAACAACTCCAAAAATATAGTGTAAAAATAGCTGGCTGAGGCGAGAATTAGGTCGCTCTCTTAAGACGATTCGCGCCCTTTCGGATTACCACCGGTGCAGCAAGGTTATCGACGCATCGGCTCCGGGATACAACAGTCTAGCTTTCACTGTTACTTCGCTCGTAATTCTGCACAAACGAATGGAGCAGAAGCTTCACTCGATACCTTACCAAAATGCCCAAAAGTCTAAGTGTTGAGAAATCAGAAAAGAGACTTAAAGAGAAAGCTTGAGTTGTGTGTTGAAAAAGTGAAAAAGATGTCTCCTTTTATAATTGAAGAGAAAAAGCTGTTGAAAATCTGCTACAGATAAATAAATCCGAAATTCGTTTCAAAATAAAATGCTGCAAATCTCCCTCCTTCCCCCTTGCACGTACGAGTCTTAGACTTAAGTAAGAAGTGTCATCTTATATATTCCTTAAAATTCTTTACAATAGCCAATGTGGGACAAATACTTTTCAAAAGTTTAAGTATGTAAGAAAACATTTACTTACCATTTTCAAGTAATGTGACTAAAGCACTTATGATTTTACTCAAAATTTTACTGTTTTTCTCAAAACCATTCTTGAAAAGAAAAGTGACTTTTTTGTTAAAATAGTCCAACATGACACACACACACACACACACATAGAGGGGTAGAAAGAAAGAGAGTGTGCGCAAAGAGAGTTCAGAGAGGCGGCATAGATGAGAAGCTGAGAGAAAAGAATGAGTTAAAATGAAAACCCTAATGTTTATATAATAAAAAACTCGGGTAGTTCGAATAACTCGTATCCCATTTGAACCGAGTTTGGTTCAGGTGCGGGTCTACTTTTATTGGGTCTCTTTTATATATATATATATATATATATATATATATATATATATATATATATATATATATATATATATATATATATATATATATATGGGGACCGATCCACACCCACCGGTGGAGAAATAACAATTTCTCCACCGAACCGCAGGTAAGAGCAGCGGTTGGCCAGGTGGCGCAAAAAGGACGAAAAAGTTGGCCACGTGGCGCAAAAAGGACGAAAAGGGACGAAAAAGGACGAAAATAATATGAGAAATTCACGAAAATATCACGAGAAAATGAAAAACTCGTGAGAAAATGGTGGCAATAATGCCCAACCGCAACTCCTACATGCGGTTGGCATTATTGCCTTCCGTGACCCCACCCCCTTGCCCCCCCCACGCGTCACCCCCCTTGCCCCCCACCCCGTGGCCCCCACCCTATGTCCTTTTCCCCCACCCGTGAACCCCCTTCCCCCACCCGTGAACCCCCTCTTCCCCCACGTGTCATTACCACCCTACCCCCCACCCCCACGTGTCATTCCCCCCTCCCCCTCCCTGCTGTTCACTCACGGTTCTTCCCTTCCTCTCTCACTTTTCTCTCTATAAAATCCCTCCTCCCCGAATCATTTTTTCCACCCTCCTCATTCTCCCTATCTCACCTACATACAAACAAAAAAAATTTACGCTAGAAGATCGGTGGATAACCGCTAGAAGATCGGTGGATTTTTCTTGAAATATATCAAGTTAAAACAAGTAAGTATTTTTCAATTTGTTCATACCAATTGATTGTTTAAATTGTGTTACGCTTAAATTGTTCTTACAATAGTCTAAAATTCGTGTTTAGGGCGTCAAAATTACGTTTTGACAAATCGGGGTATTACATTCGAAAAATTCCAAAATAGCGATTTTTTAGGGCGTCAGAAATAGAATTTTTTACGAATTTATAAAAAATAGCTAGAGCTAGATTTTGCCAAAGTACGAAACAGAGACCCTAGTTATTTTCAAAAGATCTGTATCAGGTAAAAATTTCAGATTTTTCCAAAGACTGGAAAGGGGTTAACTGATACACGCAACCTTGTAACTTTGCAGTGTAATTTAAAATATCAAGCCAGCGCGATTTCGCGCGAAACTTTTATGAAAACCCTAGGGTGTTGGGAAGTTCCATTCCCCAGGAATTCGGGCCATTCCGAAGCCGTTAGCTAATTTTTTGGCCGAACGGGCTTTTAAGCGCTCGATCCGGACACCGGTTCGAGATTTTTAGGCGAAAAATCCGTAAAATACTTTTTAGATCAAGAATGAACTCAGGAAGCTTAAAATAGCATTTTAAAGCACTTTTGATATTTTCTGAAGCCAGGGGGTATTTTGGTAATTTGCCACCCCGAGAGGGGTATTTTGGTAATTTTCCCGAAAAAGTTTTTCAACGGACTTTTAAGTCCAGAAGTGTAAGTAAAACGCCTGAAATGTTGTTTTGCAGCTGATTGCGGGGCGTAATTGTCGCTAAAGGTGAAAACTTAATTAGACAGTTTTTTCACGAATTTATAAAAAATAGCTAGAGCTAGATTTTGCCAAAATACAAAACAGAGACCCTAGTTATTTTCAAAAGATCTGTATCAGGTAAAAATTTCAGATTTTTGCAAAGACTAGAAAGGGGTTAACTGATACGCGCAACCTTGTAACTTTGCAGTGTAATTTAAAATATCAAGACAGCGCGATTTCGTGCGAAACTTTTATGAGAACCCTAGGGTGTTGGGAAGTTCCATTCCCCAGGAATTCGGGCCATTCCGAAGCCGTTAGCTAATTTTTTGGCCGAACGGGCTTTTAAGCGCTCGATCCGGACACCGGTTCGGGATTTTTAGGCGAAAAATCCGTAAAATACTTTTTAGATCAAGAATGAACTCAGGAAGCTTAAAATAGCTTTTTAAAGCACTTTTGATATTTTCTGAAGCCAGGGGGCATTTTGGTAATTTGCCCCCCGCGAGGGGTGTTTTGGTAATTTTCCCGAAAAAAAGTTTTTCGGTCCAGAAATGTAAGTAAAACACCTGAAAGGTTGTTTTGAAGCTGGTTTGATGGGCGTTAGGGTGACAATGAACCCCCGGGGGCTATTTTGCTAATTTTACATTACACAAATTTGTGCTTAAAATAACTTTTAGTTCAGGAAAGGGTGTGAGACACCTGAAAAGTTATTTTAAAGAGTGAATTCAGGAAGCTTAAAATCCCATTTCAAAGCACTTTTCAGATTTTTTTTGTCAGGGGGCATTTTGGTAATTCGCATCCCCGATAGGGGTATTTTCGTAAATTTGCAGCGTTAAGTTTTTCAAACGATTTCTTAGTCCAGAAATGTAAGCAAAGCACCTGAAAGGTTGTTTAAATAAATTTTATTCTTCTTTTATTTAAATTAATGACTTGTTGAGAATGATATAATTTTTATTTTTTAGATTACAGTATAAATATGGATGCAACTGGAGGAAATAATTTTTGTGAAGGTTCTGATCCACCTTACGTTGGTCAAGTTTTTCAAGCACTGGACGAAGTTGAAGCATACTATAGAGCATATTCGAAAACGATAGGTTTCGGTATTAGAACTAAGACGACTAGAAAACGGGCGAATACAGATCAAATTTGTGCAAGACTATTTGAGTGTCATAGAGGAGCACCGCATGTAACTCCGGTCGTTCGGATCAGTGACGAAGGGACAACAAGACAAAGAAAACGGGACACATTTCCGGGTACCGGCTGCAAGGCCCATGTGTATGCAGTACACCGAAAAAATGAAAACCATTGGGTTGTCACAGGAGTGGAGTTGAGCCATAATCATCAGTTGATGACCCCCAGTAAGATTGGTCAAATTCATCAACACCGAGAAATAAGCGCGGCACACAGACAACTAATTTTTACAATGGCCGAGGCTAAAATTCCACCTTCTAAGATGATGGGGGTTTTCTCAAGCCAGGTTGGGGGGATTGACAAGTTGAGTTTCAACGAAGTAGACCTTCGAAATGAACTTCGTGCTCAGAGGAGAGAGTCTTTCGGTAAGAGTGATTCTCAAACTACACTTGATCTCTTCAGGTCCCTTCAGAGTGAGAATTCTGGATTTTTTTACAGTCTCCAACTGGATGATGAGAACCGCATTAGTACTATATTTTGGGCGGACCCCCGTTCTAGAGCTGCTTACCAAAATTTTGGGGATGTTGTGACGTTTGACACCACATACCGCACCAATAAGTACTCTATGCCTTTTGCTCCGTTCACCGGGGTGAACCACCACTATCAGTCAATCTCGTTTGGCTTTGCCCTGCTTAGGGATGAGACGGAGGAGTCATTTACGTGGTTATTTGAAACGTGGCTTCAAGCAATGTATCATATTCCTCCAAAGACCATCATCACCGACCAAGATCTGGCAATGAAAAATGCAATCGCTAAGGTCCTTCCAGATACTCACCATGGCCTGTGCACATGGCACATAAGCAACAAATATCCCGAACGGCTTCACCATGTATATGCAAACCATCCGTCATTCAAGACTGACTTTAATACATGTGTGAAGAAATCGTTGACGGTAGACGTGTTCGAGGAGAGGTGGGCCACGTTAATGGATACTTACTATTTGCACAATCACGAATGGTTACAATCGTTGTATGAGATCAAGACACAGTGGGTCGGTGCCTACACCAAGAAGTTTTTTGCAGCCGGAATGACTACGACCTCGAGAAGCGAAGCTATGAATTCATTCTTTGATGGGTACGTAGGCCAGTCTTCAAGTATAGCGGAGTTCGTACTAGAGATGCAGAAAGCCGTTGACAGGCAATTGTACCGTGAGAGAGAAGCCGACGCGGCTACAGTTTGCAAAGAAAGAGCTATACTACTTTATTCACCTTTAGAGGCTCATGCGGCTCAAGTCTATACCAAGGAAATGTTTCGACAGTTTCAAGAGGAACTACTAAAGTCGAATCAATATGGCATGACAAAGTTGCACGAGTATTCCACCAGAGATATCAAGGTTTATGCTTTGACAAATGTGACGAACTTCGCCAATCCGTGCTCTTCGTCGGCTCCGAGGACCAGACGACATTTTACCGTAGCAGTTTGTAAGGACACCGGGTTGGTTAATTGCAACTGTCAACTGTTTGAGCATAAAGGTATACTTTGTCGACACGCGTTGAGGGTTTTGAGCGCCAAGAATGCTAGTGAAATCCCTCCACCGTATATCTTGGAACGGTGGACGAAGGAAGCCAACAGAGTCCACGGTCACATTCCTTACGTGCCCAATGTTTCAGTTGATTTCGAGCAATCTGAGACGCTGCGATATAATCACCTTTGTAACATCATGCACGGTTTATCAATGGATGCAGCGTCGACATTTGATGGGTACAGGTATCAAGTTGAAGCAGCCGCACGGGATAAGGCTAAGCATGCACAGTTTAGGATGGCATTACCAGAAACTGTGGACACTCCGACTACTCGGACAACTCCAGGCGGTAGATTCAATCGAGCCAAACAGCCAGTCATTGACGGCACTGACCTACAAGGTGAGGAGGACGACATTTTTGATCCAATTATTTCTCAAACAAAAGGGCGAAAACGAGCAATACGCATGAAGAATCCGATTGAAGAAGCAACGGGTCAAAAAAAATTACGAAAGTGTGCGTTGTGTAACAAGATGACTGATCATGACAAGAGAAACCATTATAAAGTGTTAGGTATCGAACCTGGCAGTATGGTCGAGGAGGACGATGATGAGGAAGAGTGTTAGGGTTAATGTTTCAGTTGTATAAATTGAACTTATATAATGTTTAAATTTGTGATTTGGTTTGTGCAATCTTTAATTTGTGATTTGGTTTGTGGATTATTGATAGTTTTGGTAACTCCGTTTTCGGGCACACTTTAGGCCCCATTTGATAGCTTCCGAAAAAAGTTGTAATTTTTTTTGTCACTTTTTTTTCGCTCATTGCACTTCAGGCACGCTAGTTAGCCCATTTGTAAGACTTTCGGCGAAAAACGAGACACATTAATTTTTGAGTTTTCCTAGGAAGGGCCTATTCGGGCACACTTTAGGCCCCATTTGATAGCTTCCGAAAAAAGTTGTAATTTTTTTTGTCACTTTTTTTCCGCTCATTGCACTTCAGGCACGCTAGTTAGCCCATTTGTAAGACTTTCGGCGAAAAACGAGACACATTAATTTTTGAGTTTTCCTAGGAAGGGCCTATTCGGGCACACTTTAGGCCCCATTTGATAGCTTCCGAAAAAAGTTGTAATTTTTTTTGTCACTTTTTTTCGAATGCCGTCATATGAAAGGTATATTCGCGCACATTTTAGCGCCAAATTCATAGCATGCGAAAAATTATGTACATTTCTTTTTGGTACAGTTTTTTGTAACATCACAGCAGCTAGCCACGCACGTCAGGATAATGGTAATGAAGGCGTCTAGCTTCATTCTTTTTCAGCTCCCAGGCTATCCTATACCTAAACGTCAAGGCATCCTTCCTAGTCCACGAGGAGTGTTTGAGCACTTCCGAGCGAGCAATGTAGTCCATGTACTTGAGGACGTAAATCCCGCAATCGTGACCGTTATATTGCTTTGGTCGGTCCTTTATCATCACGACCGTCCAAGGGTCACCCTGTGGCCGTCCGCATGCTAGCGAGAGGACAGTAGTCTGCATCCAACAATAAAAACGAGAATCAAGCCTATGAGACAAGAACAATATACTATGAGCCAAGGTCAAAAAATAAATACTAACCACTAAAGTGATGTACTCGTTGTACATCTGTGCCAGCAGCTGTCCAGGCTCGTCCTCCCTTAGGCTATCGTATATGTGAACCGTTCTGAACGCTGGATGGAGAACTAATAGGAACCAGTGGTTTGCATGATGACAGGGTATCATGATAAGGTTCGCATCAGCAGCGGGACATTGATAGTCTGCGTTCATCATGCCTAACACGTTTCGACCTGGTTTCCACTTACTCCTGCCGCCCCCTCGCCTCCATTCTGTGAATTCTCTCACCGTTAATTCCACAAAATGAGTGGGATACATGTTAAGCTTCAGATATTCAGAACGGTTAAAACGTTGCTCTCTAATCCGGAGCAGTTCTATGTAAGCGTTCATGACAAAATTTGAAAGATCTGTCTCCGGCGCCAACGTTCTGATATCCTCATGACCTAGGAATGTCGCAAGGGGAAAGTCTGCTGAATTGACAGGCTCATGCCCGAAGTAGTGCCGGTCGATCCAAGCCATCTTGTCCGACCTCAATGGCTTCGTCGCTTGTCCTTTGTCCGACTGAAAGCTTGGGCGCGAGGCCTGGATTCCTACTTGGGGAAGCTGACTCTGGCACTGAGAGTCGTATGCGTTTGGAGGCAAGCGACTATATGGCTCCCATACCTGACTCTGGGGCTGATAGTCGTACGCGTCAGGAGGAGGGCGACCAGACGGCTCCCACACCTGACTCTGGGGCTGATAGTTGTACGCGTCAGGAAGAGGGCGACCGGACGACTCCCACACCTGACTCTGGGGCTGATAGTCGTACGCTTCAGGACGAGGGCGACTAGACGGCTCCCCTTCGTAACCCCGGTACGCAAGACTAAAGTTTTGAACTTCAGTCTTGTACTTCTCAATGGACCTCTTAAGATTGTCAGGAGCCTGCGCGACAAACCAGTCAAACGACTCCAGCTGCTTGAACACCTCAATGCCCTGGTCAACCTAAAAAACATGCATAGAAAATATGGCTAATCATATTTGACAAATGGTCGATAAGGTGCGCAAATAAATTATCAAACAACACTAGCATGACTTACAATGGCCAATGCCCAGAACTGGTCATAGACCTCACGTGGCGCGTACGATGTCTTCTTCACCTGGGAAGGGCGATTCACCCTCGTGCGCGTCACCCTGAGAAACCACTGTAAGTATTCCTCAGTACTAATGCCGTCGTGCTTCAGCGATACAAGGCTATCATACGTTTCCTGCCAGGTATTCCACTGGTGCACCTCGTCACCCAACAAAATCAAGGCATCAGCCACCTCGAAGTTCGGCCCTCGACCACCCCTGTATGGCCGCATGTCTACAGCGGGTTTTGGTATCCCTTGTGGACAGCCAGCTTGCTTCATAGCTCGATCGGGCATCTGAAACTCACATTCTTCGAAGTGAATGAGCGGCACCCGAACCAAACCTGCCAGCACGTACGACACCGGAAGTTGCCAACACCACTCATCCAACAGATGCATCACCTTGCCATATGGCTGCCACGTCACCTGGGATGCATCTAGTATCTCTAGTTCCCCCCGATAGAACTTTAGATGGTGGTGAGGGTCTACCCGTCTCCTCCTCCGGTTGGTCGTAGGCCCCCAGGCCCACACCCTAGGCCACGTCTCATCGGAATCTACCAACGGTTGTGGACGACCCATGGGTAGCCTCTCGTAAGACCAAACCTGTGAATGCAAACATTATATGGAATTAGTAATTAATCCCGAATATATTGACTAAGGATCCTACCAAGAAAATAAATGCTCATACCTGTAATAGAGTCAGGCAGGCGGCAATGGACTTGGCACCGTTTCTCGTAGCCTTATGCAGTGCTCGATATAGGTGCGCAAGGACAGCTGAACCCCACGAATAGGAGTATACCTCCTCAAGATCCTCCAAGAACACCATATACTTCGGATGCACCGTGTTTTTCGAATGCGTCGGAAGTAATATAGCTCCAATAATATACAGAAGGAATGCCTTCGTATACGTCACGAAATCTTGAGGAGTGTATTCATCCGGTAGCACGCCGTACTGCTCTCTCAGCCATTTAAGCTTGACGCCGTTTGTTGTAAGCGCTGCCCTTGGAATTCCCGGAAAATACTGCATAGCCATATTCGCTATGGATGCAGACGGCACGTTCAAAGTAACGGGTCTGCCGTGACATGGGATTCCAAGTATAAATCCGACGTCCTCTAACGTAACAGTCATTTCACCAAACCGGAAGTGAAATGAGTTCGTCTCGCTCCTCCATCGTTCAACTAGAGCGGATATAAGGCAATCGTCGTGTCGAGACCATTTCCCGGGATCGGTGAACAGGGTTAAATTTTGACGGTGTAATAGCTGTATTTGTTCCTCGTTTAGTACCCACTCTTCAAGGTGCCTTGTGCTTTGAATTGTTTCCAAAACACCCCTATCGACACCGTCAAATACGTGCCTCGCGACGTGGTCATCGTCATCGTATAGGATTGATGTATCATGAGGTCCAGAGCTGAAATTCATACCTTTAAGAACAAAATATAATTATAAACCAACTTAGCGTCCATAATATCCATAATATTTACATTCCAAAACTATAACTGGATCTTTAACCTAGCTTACCAACACATTAGCAATAGTCATTATTTCAATGTATTAAAACAAATCCTCAATTCCCACCACTCCGAACGCTTAATTACGCTAGTTCCCACTGAATTTAGCGCCAACGTGGTTATATAGCAATATATAGCCCGATGGCCCCTACACCTCCAACACCTCAAAACCGCTTTAAAGTCAAGTTTTTAAATGTATTACGTCAATTATATACCAAATATATCAGGAAAAATTTTAAAGGGGGGCAAGTTACCAAAACACCCGCTACTTATGCAAAATATCCCCTGGCAGTCATCGCCGGTGCGTCACAAGGTTCAGAACATCTGGAACAAAATAAGTTTTCGGGTGTCTCACACCCTTTCCTGAACTAAAAGTTATTTTAAGGTATGAATTTTAAGCTGGATCCTTCCTAGCAAAATAGCCCCCGATCAGCGGCAAATTACCGAAATGCCCCTGAGCGTTCACTATCACCCCAACGCCCCCGAACCAGCTTCAAAACAACATTTCAGGTGGTTTACTTACATTTCTGGACTAAAAAGTCGTTTGAAAAACTTGGCACGGGAAAATTACCAAAACACCCCTTGGCGCGGGAAAATTACCAAAACACCCCTACGCGCGCCACGTCAGCTTCAAAACAACATTTCAGGTTTTGTAATTATATTTCTGGACTAAAAAGTCCGTCAAAAAACTTAGCACTGTAAAATTACCGAAATACCCCTCTCGGGGCGGCGAATTACCGAAATGCCCCCTGGCATAAAAAAATATCAAAAGTGCTTCGAAATGCTACTTGAGGCTTCCTGAATTCATTCTTGACATAAAAAGTATTTTACGGAGGTTTCGCCCAAAAATCGCGAACCGGTGTCCGGATCAAGCGCTTAAAGGGCCGTTCGGCCAAAAAAATAGGTAACGGCTTCGGAATGGCCCGAATTCCTGGGGAATGGAACTTCCCAACATCCTAGGATTCTCATAAAAGTTTCGCGCGAAATCGCGCTAGCTTGATATTTTAAAATACACTGCAGAGTTACAAGGTTCCCCGTATCAGTTAACCCCTTTCCAGTCTTTGGAAAAATCTGAAATTTTTACCTGAGACAGATCCTTTAAGAATAACTAGGGTCTCTTTTTTGCATTTTGGCAAAATCTAGCTCTAGCTATTTTTTATAAATTCGTGAAAAACTGTCTATATTTGGCACCCTAAAAAATCGCTGTTTTGGAATCTATAAATGTAATACGCTGATTTGTATAAACCTAACATTGAATTATAAGGAAATTCAAAATACTTACTTGTTGTGACTTGATGTATTTAAAGAAAAAACTACCGATCTTCTAGCGGTTATCCACCGATCTTCTAGCGTAAAATTTTTTGATTTGTATTGTTATGGAGATTATGTAGGTGAGATATGAAGTACGAAGGAAGTTGGTAAAAGATGCAGAAGAAGGGTTCGGGGGAGGGGATTATAAAGAGAGAAGCGAGGAAGAGAGAAGAAAAAAGACAGAAAAAAGTGAGGAAGGGTGGGTGTTTATGCGGTCAAAGGCTGCTGCAAAAAATAAATTTTAGGCAGAAGGACACCACGTTGGGCATCACGGGGGAGGGAAGGACGACACGTGGCATCGTGGGGAAGGACACCAGGTGGGGCATCACGCGGGGGGGGCGCCACGTGGCAGGGGAGGGGGAGGGACCAACCGCGGGTTGTAGGAGCGGTTGGGCCCTGCGGATGAGGGGAGGGGACGCCACGTGGCAGAGGGAGGGGACCAACCGCGGGTTGTAGGAGCGGTTGGGCCACGTGGCAGGGGGAGGGGACGCCACGTGGCAGAGGGAGGGGACCAACCGCGGGTGGTACCAGCGGTTGGGCCACGTGGCAGGGGGAGGGGACGCCACGTGGCAGAAGGAGGGGACCAACCGCGGGTTGTAGGAGCGGTTGGGCCACGTGGCAGGGGGAGGCGACGCCACGTGGCAGAGGGAGGGGACCAACCGCGGGTGGTACCAGCGGTTGGGCCACGTGGCAGGGGGAGGGGACGCCACGTGGCAGGCGGGAGACCAACCGCTGGTACCACCAGCGGTTGGGCCACGTGGCAGGGGGAGGGGATGCCACGTGGCAGGGCCATCGCCAATACCGCCGGTTGGCCATTCTGGTGGGCCACGTGGCATGGGGAGGGGACGCCACGTGGCAGGGGCCATGGGGTTGGGCCACGTGGCAGGGGTGGGGGACGGCACGTGGCAGGCATATTAATGCCAACCGCTGGTTGTGCATGCGGTTGGTGTCCTTTTTCTCTCTCTCGCCATTTTCTCACCATTTCTCGTGCCTTTTTTGCCATTAATGCAGTGGCCGTACACCTTTTTCGTCCTTTTTGCGCCACCTGGCCAACCGCTGCTCTTACCTGCGGTTCGGTGGAGAAATTGTTATTTCTCCACCGGTGGGTGTGGATCGGTCCCCTATATATATATATATATATATATATATATATATATATATATATATATATATATATATATATATATATATATACCCGTACTCCTTTTTTTGAACGGATACAAGTAAACCCGCGGGTCGTCAAATTTTGCTAGATCTAGGCATACGTAATTATAACGAGATAGTGGTGCAAACATAAGTAAACCTGCGGGTCGTCAAATTTTACTAGATCTAGGCTTACGTAATTATAACAAGATAGTGGTGCAAACATAAATTGAGAATTCGTGGAAAGATGAATGAAACTATTCATTCTATTCTCTATCTTATCTTAAATCTGAAACGAAACAAGAGTTTCTGGACACTTGCTTTCCATAAATGTCCTCGAGGAGAAAGCGCACTCAAGGATTATAAATAATTTCTTATGAGAAGAACCCTAAGCTCTGCAATTATTGGTGAAATTCCTTTCTTTATTCGTGTGTCAGCCTATATAAATAGTCAATTTTGACACATGACCTTTGGATGTCCTGTAACCTTGGTTTTGTAGGACCCGTCACTATCCTTTCTTAGAAGTTCTGGCCAGTAAATGGTGCGGCAAAGCAGCCGCTCTTGACTATAACTTGGGTGGTTTATGTCACCAGTCATGCTTTTGGTCGTGAAGGAGGTATCTCGCAAAACAGCATCGGACAAACCACTTTGTCACACGATAGATGACGACACAGACATGCACAAGGAATCAAATAGGTATTTTTCTAAGTATTTATGTTAATTGTTTCTGGTTGAAGATATGCTATATTATATTTTAGGTTATATCAACTCACTTGGTGTATATGGGTGTTTGACAATCTTGAATTAAATAACGTCAAGGTTATTGAACACTGGAAATAGTCTAAAGTCCTATGTTCTTTTGGATGATTGAAGACATTGATTTGCATTATACATATTCTATACGGCCCAACATCCAACTATAGGCATGTAAAAGCCGAATTCATGTAATTCGAGAGTTTAATTTTATACAAAACAATCATTCACTCATTTCCTGGATTATGGTGGTGTTTTATGCAACATGATGCATTTGATTGTGGCACTTTTAGCTTTGAAGAATTAATGAAGCACACCAATATAGATAGAGTTCTTTACAGTTTGGAACTGTATTCAACAATATGTTCAACATAATTTACAAGTCGCAATCAAGTGACATACATGATGCAATGTTGTGGACACACACACACATATATATATATATATATATATATATATATATATATATATATATATATATATATATATATATATATGGGTCGTGATCCATTGTTAGCGCTAGCACGTTGCTAGCGCTGTTTTCCCGTCCGCTACATAATGTAGCGGACGATAACTTACCTTCCGCTATATATATATACGTGATCCATTGCTAGCGCTAGCACGTTGCTAGCGCTGTTTTCCCGTCCGCTACATAATGTAGCGGACGATAACTTACCGTCCGCTACATTATGTAGCGGACGGTGCTAGCGCTGCAGACACAAATATATATCACTTCTCCCTATTTCATTGAATCAAGTATGAAGTGTTTGCTTGTTAATAACATCTTCTACGATGCCTTGATATACATTAAGGTAAAAAGCCTTTGAATTTTGAAGCCATAACACTACACATCTTTCCCTTGGAGTAAAATTGCTTAACAGAATTCTTGTCGAAGTTCAATCTTATGATTTAAAGAGCCTCATATTTTTCTCTTTTGGATTTGTAGGTAAACAACGCAGATAGCACTAATAACACATCTAAAGGCATGACTAAACTTTGCCTCTATTGAATGAAAACAACCAATATATGCATTTTAACCTTCTATAGAGTACGACATAGTTTTCCAGTACATATAAACCATCAGAATGCTATCAATATCTGGGGAAATTTTGTTTTTAGTCCCTCTTAACTTATATAGGTTTACTATCTCTTTTCAATCCCCTTCTTTGATTTCGTTAAGACCATCTTATTTTTCCAGCTCTACCTTATACACGACCTGTCCTAGTTACATTAAACCTTAGATGTCTGGATACTCCACTTCTATACAAAGACATAAAGTAAGTCAAAGCAGTTGTAAGTTATTATGAGAAGCCAATGCAAAAGGGTTAGATCTATTACTGTCCCTTTGGTTTGGCTTAGTTGCCTCTTAGAGCCAGATTTTTCCAACCACCAAATAATTACTTAGCTATAGGATTAATGTTTACAAGAGACTACATGCAGTTGTGCAAGTTATAGGCAAACAAAGTCAAGCAGTAATTGTTTCTTTTATTAACTGGGGTGCCTCGTCACTAATGATCATGTTCATGGAAGGAAAAAGACAAGTCATGTAGTAAGCAACCTATCTACGGCGTCGACTACGAAAAGGTCTCAAACCTTGCTCAACTTACCTCTAGCATGAGATATATAAAGGAAGGACTAAAACTGTCTATCTTTAACTTAACTCTGTACTTTCTTTTGGAGTGTTGACCTGTTGTTCCCCCCTTCCCTTCCGCCCATTTTCTTGCGCACTTGTGCTTGTTTCAGTGATTCTGTTTAGTAATAGGGTTGGTGTGTTCCCAACCTATTCTGGTCGCACCCAAAGGCCCACTTGAGGTCTCATTTTGCATGACACGTCCGCACAAGCACAGTATTCAACGCATTGAACCGGTCAAAGTGCGCACACTCATGTCACGTACGTTTCTTGCTTCGCACGCCATAGTCACCAATTATTTCACATTAGCGTGACTCACAATACCACGTTCTTCGCGCCGTGACCACCCGAGCATCTTTTCACCAAAAACATCGGTCGATGGCGCAACCGAAGCGACGGGGTCAAGGGCAAAGGACTTGGCCAAGCCCATGGGGTCGGCCTCGGCCACCATGGGGGGTCGGCCTCGGCCTCCAAGGGAGTCGGCCTTGGCCTCCCCCCCCAGTTGTTCACTTTTTGTGCAAAGTCTTTTTCGCGCTTTGTTCGCTTCATACACTTCGTATGTGACTTTGGCACCTTGTTCATCACGTGGGTATGACTCACGGCAACACGCTCGTCGCAATGCAACTTCCGGATTTGTCATTGCCCATCAAACAACAACCGTTGGCGTGCCCGTAGTTCACCAAGAGGGAGAGTGGCCTTGGCCTCCCTTCATGGGAGTTGGCCATTGGCCTTGGCCAACCCCTAGGGTCGGCCTCGTCCTCACCAGGGGGTCGGCCTTGGCCTCCCCATGGGTAGTGGCCTTGTCCTTCCCCCCTCGCGCACTTGTTTTCTTGAGTCTAGGCACTTCCGTGATGTTTACGGACGTTCGCACATCAACCTCGCGACTTTCGTCGTTCGTCACTCCGCGACCCTGTCGCCCGGAATTCACTCCGAGACCCCCGTCTCCAGGACGTCACTCCGTGACCCCCGTCACCCGGACGTCACTCCGCGACCCCCGTCGCCCGGACGTCACTCCGCGACCCCGTCACTCCGCGACGTCACTCCTAGACTCTCGTCGCCCAGAACTCACTCCTAGACCCCCGTCGCCCGAAACTCAATTAGTGACACCCGTCGCCAGGACGTCACTCCGCGACCCCAGTCGCCCAGAGGTCACTCCGCGACCCCCGTCGCCCGGACGTCACTCCGAGACCCCCGTCGCCCTGAACTCATTCCGCGACCCCCGTAGCCCTAACATCACTCCGTGACCCCCGTCGCCCGGACGTCACACTACAGTGCCCTCAGCACCATACGCACTCCGTTGTGCCCATGCATTGTGCCATCTCCATGACATGTGCCCACGGCACCTTACGCACTCCGCCGTGCCCATGCGCCGCGCCACTAACACAGTCGTGCCTCTGGCTCTCTGTCACACTACCATGCTCCTTGCATCGGTCCATCCTTTCACCACACCATGCGCACCTTGCCATGGTCGTGGAACATGCTTCGACCCACTCTCCGGAGTGTGCAGCATACCACGGGGATAGGCGACTCCTCTGGGACACTATCTCCGCCAGGGAGCTCTTCAACTCCCCTTCTGCCAGGTAGACTGCTCTTCTGAGATGCTACCTTGACGCGCTCCGAGTTCTCGGGCACAAAGACTCACTGCGAGGATAGGCGACTCCTCCGGGACACTATCTCCGCCAGGGAGCTCTTCAACTCCCCTTCTTCCAGGTAGACGGCTCTTCTAGGATGCTACATCGGCCAGTCGGGTAGACGGCTCCTCCAGGATGCTACCTTGACGCGCTCCGAGTGCTCCGGCACAGGACTCACCCGCGGGGATAGGCGACTCCTCCGGGACACTATCTTCGCCAGGGAGCTTTTTAACTCCTATTCTGCCAAGTAGACGGCTCTTCCAGAATGCTACCTCGGTCGGCCAGGTAGACAGCTCTTCCGGGATGCTACCTCGGCCTGCGGAATAGGCGACTCTTCCGGGACACTATCTCCGTCAGGGAGCTCTTCAACTCCCCTTCCGGGAGGTAGACAGCTCCTCCGGGATGCTACCTGGCCCGTCAGGTAGATGGCTTCTCTGGGATGCTACCTTGATGAGCTCCAAGTGCTCCGGCACAAGGACTCACCCGTGGGGATAGGCGATTCCTCTGGGACACTATCTCCATCAGGGTGTCTTCGTGACTGGCCTACGTTTTCCGGCACTGGGGCTGGCGTTGGCACCCCTAGTAACTATGACCACCGGGTCACTCCGAGATGGGAGCAGGTCTTCGGAGGGTATCTTGCCTAGTCCACCTGGCAGCTGGGCGTCGGGTCTTCCCCGTAGCTGCCAGGCCTATGGGACTCTGCAAGGGCTTGGATTGGTGGCTAGATCAAGGGGGTTCTCTGGCCACACCTACGTTGTGGGAGCCAGTCTTTCCAGACAGACAGAGTGACGTTGTGCGGGGCAGGCCGGGTGAATATGCAATTCGACAGTCTGTGGAGCACCGACAGCTGTGGACCCCTCAGTGAGGTGTCACTCCCGGGGAGCGCCACGTGTCGCGTGATGACATCATCATCTCAACCTCTATAAATAGAGGTCTTGAGAATTCATTTGGAGAAGAGAACATTTTCTGGACTTGGACATTTTCAAAACACTTTCACTTTCTCACTCTAGAATCCTGGAGAGAGAAACATACAGGACCCTAACTCTAGACCTAAGCATCGGACTGTGACTGTCGTCGTGTATTCACCATGCGCCATCGCTCTCACAGCACTGCCACCCTCAGGCTCTTTCTGGGAAGCCCTTGTTGTCTACTCTTGCTCCGCCCTTGCTGTGTCCCACATCAACATACTTGGCATCTGACTCAGACTGCATTCCTTGTGGCACCTCCACGTTGACTGCAAACCCACCTTCCTTGGCATCATTTTGGCGACTCCGCTGGGGAGGTGAGCATCGCAGTGCAGTTGTCCCGTGCCCGACACACCCAAGCAACCATGCGTCAGCAACGCAGGACTACTAGGACTACCAGCCAAAGCCTCAACCCAGCCGTCCAAGAAAAGCATCACCTCGAGGACCAAAAGGAGACCTGTCACAACCAACTCCAGGCTCCCCCTACGATGGATCCACCTGATGTGGCGGCGATCGTCGATGCCACAATCCAACACCTTTCTCCTACCATCACCGACCTCCAAGACTCTCAATCTGCTCTCATGGCTGTCATCTTAGAAATACAAAAATCAATCCAAGTCTTGACTTCACAAACGTTGGCCTCCTCCCCCTACCCCTCGGCCTCGGTCACTTCCCTTTTCCCACCCTCGGCCCACCCCTTTCTCCCTCCATGTCTTCTCTTCCCCCCGCCCAGCGCCGCTTGGCCACTTGGTCAGCCGGCCTTGGCCCTCCATCCCCATACCCTTGGCCTCCCCCAAACCATGGCCAGCACTTTAAAAATTTTTTTGCAACATTGACCGCATGGCAATGCCCTCCCCCTGGCGCCCGTCGTGGACTACCCCAGCTTCATGACGCTCGATCGCGCCCTTGTCGCTCCCCTCATGACAATGTACTCGACATTAATGTACTTGGTAGGTGGTGCACGAGGTAGCTCAAACCATTTACCCCGTCGCCCGTCGTGGACTGCCCCAGCATCACGATGCCCGATCGCCCCTTGTAGTGCCCCTCATGATGTCTCCCAACATCAATGTACTTGGTAGGTGGTGCGCGAGGTAGCTCAAACCATTTACCCCGTCGCGGTCGCCCCAGCGCTGCCTCCGCGACCCCGTCGCCCATCATGGACTGCCCCAACATCACGACGCCCGATCGCGTCATTGTCGTGCCCCTCATGACGATGTCCCTTGACATCAATGTACTGGTAGGTGGTGCGCGAGGTAGCTCGAACCACTTACCCTGTCACCGTCGGCGGGGCGCTATCTCCGCTACCCCTGTCGCCTGCGCCCCGGAGCCCGTCATGGACTGCCCCAGCACACGACGCCCGATTGTGCCCTTGTCACACCCCTCATGACGATGTCCCCCCACACTAATGTACTTGGTAGGTGGTGCGCGAGGTAGCTCGAACCACTTACCCTGTCACCGTCACCCGGGCACCGCCTCCGTGACCCCCGTCGCCCCCGCCCCTTCGCCCTACCATCATGCCTTTGTGTCAACTCCTATCCATACTCAGGCTTCAATAGGTAGTGCAAAGGTGGATCGAGCCACCTACTCTTCACCTTCATCATGCAATGACGACGTCAACAACTCTCGAACCAACAAACATAAAAAATTCTTCTAAGTGAGAACTTGCGAATATGTGCGGTGCCCGCTCGGGTTGCCCCTCCACGCACACCCCACGGAGGGGGCTTATGTTCCTAACCTATTATGGTCGCACCCAAAGGCCCACTGGGGGTCCCATTTTGAATGACACGTCAGCACAAGCACAATATTCAACCCATCCAACTGGTCAAAGTGTGCACACTCATGTCACGTGCGTTTCTTGCTGCGCACGCCTTATTCACCAGTTACTTCACATTAGCGTGACTCACAATACCACGTTCATCACGCCGCGACCTCCAGAGCACCTTTTAACCAAAAACATCGGTCGATGGTGCAACCGAAGCGACAGGGTCAAGGGCAAAGGCCTTGGCCTTGGCCAAGCCCATGGGGTTGGCCTCGGCCTCCATGGGGGGTCGGCCTTGGCCTTCCCCCCCCAGTTGTTCACTTTTCGTGCAAAGTCCTTTTCGCGCTTTGTTCGCTTCATACACTTCGTATGTCACTTTAGTACCTTGTTCGTCACGTGGGTATGACTCACGGCAACACGCTCGTGGCAATGCAACTTTTGGATTCATCATTGCCCATCAAAACACCAACCGTCGGCGTGCTAGAAGTTCACCAAGAGGGGGAGTGGCCTTGGCCTCCCTTCACGGAAGTTGACCATTGGCCTTGGCCACCCCCTAAGGTCAGCCTCGGCCTCCCCATGGGTAGTGGCCTTGGCCTTCCCCCCCCCCCCACGCGCACTCGTTTTCTTGAGTCTAGGCACTTCCGCGATGTTTACGAACGTTCGCACATCAACCTCGTGACGTCCACGACCCCCGTCGCCCAAAACTCACTCCGCGACCCCCGTCGCCCGGACGTCACTCCGTGACCCCCGTCGCCCGGGCGTCACACCTTGCCCCCGGCACCTTACCCACTTCATCGCACCCATGCGCTACGCTATCTCCATGACATGTGCCCTAGGCACCATACACACTCCGCCGCGCCCATGCGCCGCACCGCTGATACAGTCGTGCCCCCGGGCTCTCTGTCACTCTACAGTGCCCTCGGCACCATACTCACTCCACCGCGCCCATGCGCAGTGCCACTGATACAGTTGGGCCCCCTGGCTGCCTGTCACACTACAGTGCCTTTGGCACCATACACACTCCGTTGCGCCCATGCGCCGTGCCACTAACACAGACGTGCCCCCGGCACCTTACCACTCCGCCACACCCATGCCTCGTGCCACTGATACAGTCGCGCCCCTTGGCTCCCTATCACACTATAGTGCCCTTGGCACCATACACACTCTATTGCGCCCATGTGCCATGCCACAAACACAGACATGCCCCCGGCACCTTACTCACTCCGCTGTGCCCGTGCGCAGCGATGCTGATACAGCCGTGCCCCAGGCTTCCTGTCACACTACAGTGCCCTCGGCACCATACATACTCTGTCGCGCCCATGCGCTGCGCCATCTCCATGACATGTGCCCAGGCACCATACACACTCCGCCGCGCCTATGATACAATCACACCCCCTGGCTCCCTGTCACACTACAGTGCCCTTAGCACCATACGCACTCCGTCGCGCCCATACGCTGCGCCATCTCCATGACATGTGCCCCCGGTACCTTACGAACTCTGCCGTGCCCATGCGCCGCACCACTAACACAGTCGTGCCCCTGGCTCTCTGTTACACTACCATGCTCCTTGCATCTGTCCATCCTTTCACCACACCATGCGCACCTTGCCATGGTCGTGGAACATGCTTCGACCCACTCTCTGGAGTGTGCATCATACCACGGGGATATGTGACTCCTCCGAGACACTATCTCTGCCAGAGAGCTCTTCAACTCCCTTTCCGCCAGGTAGACGGCTCCTCCGGGATGCTACCTTGACACGCTCAGAGTGCTCCGGCATAAGGACTCACCGCGGGGATAGGCGACTCCTCCCAGACACTATCTCCACTAAGGAGCTCTTCAACTCCTCTTTCGCCAGGTAGACGGCTCCTCCGGAATGTTACCTCGGCCAGTCGGGTAGACGGCTCCTCCGGGATGCTACCTTGACGGCTCCAGTGCTCCGGCACAAGGACTCACCCTCGGGGATAGGCGACTCCTCAGGACACTATCTCCGCCAGGGATCTTTTCAACTCCCCTTCTTCCAGGTAGACAGCTCCTCCAAGATGCTACCTCGGCCGGCCAGGTAGACGGCTCCTTCGAGATAGACTCCTCCGGGACATTATCTCTGTCAGGGAGCTCTTCAACTCCCCTTCCGCCAGGTAGACGGCTCCTCTGGGATGTTACCTTGACGCGCTCCGAATGCTCCAGCACGAGGACTCACCTGCGGGATAGGCGACTCCTCTGGGACACTATCTCTACTAGAGTGTCTTTGTGATTGGCCAACGTGCTCCGACACTAGGGGCTCCCGTCGGCACCCCTAATGACTATGACCCCCGGGTCACTCCGAGATGGGAGTAGGTCTTCGGAGGGCATCGCGCCTAGTCCACTTGGCAGCTGGCCGTCGGGTCTTCTCCACCGCTACCAGGCCTGTGGGACTCTACAAGGGCTTGGATTTGTGGCTAGATCAAGGGGGTTCTCTGGCCACACCAACACTGTGGGAGCCAGTCTTTCCAGAGAGACAAAGTGACGCTGTACGAGGCAGGCCGGGTGAATATGCGATTCGACAGTCCGTGGAGCACCGGTAGCTGTGGACCTCTCGGTGACGTGTCACTCTCGGGGAGCGCCACGTGTCGCGTGATGACATCATCATCTCAACCTCTATAAATAGAGGTCTTGAGAATTCATTTGGAGGAGAGAATATTTTCTGGACTTGGACATTTTCAGAACACTTTCACTTTCTCACTCTAGAATCCTGGAGAGAGAAACATACATGACTCTAACTCTAGACCTAAGTATCGGACTGTGACTGTCGTCGTGTATTCACCCTGCGCCAACGCCCTCGCAGCACTGCCACCCTCAGGCTCTGTCTGGGAAGCCCTTGGTCTCCGCCCTTGCTCCGCCTTTGCTGTGTCCCACATCAACATACTTGACATCTGACTCGGACTGCATTCCTTGTGGAACCTCCACGTCGACTGCGAACCCACTTTCCTTGGCATCAAAGTGGAGAAATGGTACTTTGTGTTGGCAAACTATACTCTTTCAAACAAAAAAGGAAGGAAGAAAAAAACATGTTTTTACCAAAATCAGGTAAACTCGTTTCTACTAAATAATTTTCTGCTGCGGTAGCCTCTCTCCATATGTATTCTGAAATCACAGGCAATAATAAAAGGGAGACTATATCGTCGGGAACATTCCCAACATGGATCATTAGTTCACTATTTTTACATTTGTTTTACCTTGTATTCCAAAGTCTTCTTTATTAGGATTGTCTAAATGTGCATTGCAGAACATAATCGCGCTGTCGTGCTTCTTAAATATGCATTTTGCTTAAGTTTTCTACTGAAGAGTAATAACCTTGCTTTTGTTTTTTGTACGCCACATCTCAATAGCTTTTCTTCTTTAATAGCAATGGCTGCCTTGCTCCTCATGTTTGTGTTGTGCTTTGCTTAATTTCTTTAATAGAAAATACAATGCTCCCCCTACATTCTTTCCTATCCGAACCCATGATCATTTGGATGCTAATGCCTCACGATTTCGGATTAACTAATTATTAGACCAGTAAAGTCAAAACAGTTGATCTGTTCAATATGGTGGAGAAGAGGAGTAGAAGGTTATTTTGGCGGTAAATCATTTTCTCATACATATGCTGCTAAAGTCTCTTTCAGGCAAGTTTAAGACGTGGAGAAGGGAATTAGTTATCTTGTATATGATTTGCCCACTAATACGTTCTTAATGTCGTTTAGCTGTTTTATCACATAAACAATAAAGGAAAACCAATGCATATAAGGGGCATACCCATTACCTAGCAAGGACATACTTACGGCTTAGGATAAACTGGAAAGACCTTCTAGATTCACACTAAGGTAACATTTGAAATCACTTTCAGTTTTGATTTTCTGTTTCTAAAAAAATAAAAAATCAAAACCAGTTTTAGTTTATTTTTTACAAAAACAAATGGGTGTTTGATTACCCAGATTTTATTTTGAGTTTTTTATTTTGTGTGTTTGATTACCCAGTTTTTATTTAAAAATTTTCTTTGGTGATGCTTTGCAGTGGCAGTGGTGGGGCGTGGCTGTGGTCGGCTACAGGCAGTGGGCGGAGGCAAGCGGTCGACAGTGGCTGTGGTGGTGGGAGGGAGGTGGTGGTATCAAAATAAAAATCAAAACTCCTAAATGAGAGTTTTTAAAATAGCCCTATTTTAAAAACTGATTTTCGAAACTGAAGGGGGGTCGTGGTGGTATCAAAATAAAAACCAAAACTCATAAATTGGAGTTTTCAAAAACAGCCCTATTTTAAAACTGGTTTTCAAAACTGAAAAAAAAAATTAAAAAACTGTGTACCAACGCATTTTTTTCTTTCAATTTATAAAATTGGAGAAAAAACTGTAGACGAAAAAGAGATTCAGCAGAGCCTAAGGCCACGTTTGACGCAGCTTTTTTTTTCCAGTTTTGGAAACTGGAAAAAAAAAGTGCGTTTGGTAACCATTTTTTTTTTCCTTCTCCAATTTAAAAAACCAATTTTTAAACTGCAGAGTAAAAAAAAAAACTCCAGAAACTGGTTTTTTTTTTTCACTTTTGGTTTTTTTTTTGGAGACCACCACCAACACCCTCCCACCGCCGGCAGCCACCTCCGGCCACCACTGCCGGCAGCCACCGTCGGCCGTCGACAGCCACCGTCGGCCGCCTACAGCCACCTCCGGCGCCTGGCGACCACCGCCGGCTACTGCCGGCAGCCACCTCCGGCCGCCGACAGCCACCGGCGACTGTCGGCGCCACTTCCGGCCGCCGGCGACCACCGCCGGCAGCCACCTCCGGCCACCGGTAGCCGGCTGCCACCGCAGTAACCACCTCCGGCCGCCGGCCTCCGGCAACCACCAGCCACCGCCGGCCACCACCACTGTCGACCACCGCTACGCCCCACCACCACCACCGCCACCGCAAACCACCCAAAAAAAAAGTCAAAATAAAAAGGGTTACCAAACACCAAAAAAAAAAAAAACTCAAGAAAAAAAAGGTTATCAAACACCCACTTGTTTTTGTAAAAAAAATAAAATAATAAGCTGCTCTTTAAAAACTGAAAACCAAAAAAAAAAATTTGTCAAACGAACCCTAAGTCTTTTCTTTGCCTCGAATTAACATGTGGGTACAAAGGTGGGGACCGCATGCTCTTCGTCAAAACTTTGAGGTTCTCTTTTCATCAGAAATGGTAGAGACAGCAAAGGCAAATCCTTAAGTCAAGGCCTGAAATTTTGTACCATTTTTCAATTAACAAGTTATGTTTTAACCTTATTTGTACAAAATAGGCGGAACTGGAGAAGGGTCTCGGTGGTGGTGCCGCGACTAACCATTGGCATCCAGAAGATTCTAGTAACAGAGATCATGAAATGGCTGGTGTAGAGTTAGAACCTAAGGACAATGAACCTAAACATCTTCCCCTGTTGAAGGAATGACACATACTCTTTTGTTATTCCAGATGCGGTATAGCTCTATTTTACTTCTGCAGGAGAAGCTAGAGCAACATAAATTAAATAAGAAGTCAAATGTAGCCAATATTAGGAGAAAGGTTCAGTCTATTCAATCGGTTACATGAAGCTATCTATCATAAGTTCATGTGGGTTTATTTTATTTTTTTTATTACAAGTTGCAATGTTTTTTTTATTACAACATGTTGGATTAAATGAGAATGTGTTCGGCTTTATGTTCTCACCTAGGATAGTGCTAGAGGTGTCAAAGGGCCGAGCTTGGGCCGGCCCAGCCCGGCCCCATAGGGCCAAAAAATGGGCCGGGCCAGTAGGGCTTCCGATCTGGGAAACCAGCCGGGCCCAAGGCCGGGAAATCCAAGCCCAAGCCTTAACCTTAGGACCGGACCCGGGCCTATTTTTTTTATATATATATTCCTGTTTTGTGTAGCGAAAATATTAACACATCAAATAAATTTTTTGATAGGCCTTTCTCCTTTTATTCGGGCTTGAGATCGGCTACTTGTAATTTTGAAATATAAACAAGAATGATTATCAGTTGATTAGTTAAGCATTTTCATCTAATCCATCTGCTCCTACTTTCTCTTATCAAGCATTTTACATTTTCTCTTGACAATTCCTTTTATTGCCATCCCATTGCTTTTTTATTTCGTATTATCTCCAGATATTAGAACATGCTATCAGCTTCTCCCAGTTGGAGATCAAGCAGTCTGCTGCTAGCCTCCTCCGAAAAACATCTGTGAATATGTAGTGGGATTCATCTTCTACACCAGTAGTTCATCCTGTAAATTTTGATACACTTTAGCATGTATCTTGACCATAATCCTTAGTATCATCTATTTTCAAGCTTTGTTCCATACCCTCACTTTTCTCGTTAAAAAGTACATTAGCAACAAAATATAAATTTCTTAACAAAGAATGAGAGCGCGAAAAAGCATAACATGTACTATCGAAATCAGCACTCTCATAATACTAACAATAGTATTGCGACGCTGTCCATTAATACAATTCCTAAAGCAATATATGCAGCACAAAAAAATGAAAACAATATGCACTATTCAGCTGAATACAATGGCCAAATGGCTTCTACTTGAATTGAAATTTTTTAGAACTGATTGCTTTTCCTGTCTGCAAAATTACTTTTGAGACTATGCATGAGTTATAGAATTAATGACATTTAAATTCACAATACAATGACATCCAAAATTCACAATCAGTGATTCCAGACGGGAAGAAGAAACTAAGCAAACAATTGTGAGGAACTCATATGTTGAGAGTAAGCTCAGACCTAAGGTAACAAAAATTTCGAAAGCATATTGTTGCTTTAGACCTACATGAGCAAAAAACAATTCAATAGTTGTCATGACTGCAAAATAATAGTGAAAGGACATAGAAGTCAATATTGTGTATAAGAAAATAATTTACGTCTATCTAGCGAGTTACATTCTTGGTATCTTTGCGTTGCTCTACTTGTAATTACAAATCAAATAAGTACCTTTACCAGAAGCCTAAAAGAGATAAAAAAGCAAGTACAATTAGTTGAAGGGTTCCAAAAAAAAAAAAAAAAAAGTAGTAAAAAACTAGGCCATAAATAGGGCCAAAACTGAGCTAGGCCCGGGTCAGCAGCACTTAAAAAAGGGCCGGTTTTGGGCCAACCTGTTTTTTAGGGCCTGACCTTGGGCTGAATTTTTTTGGATAAAAATAAGACCTAGTCCTAGGCTCCATGGGTTAAGGCCGACACTGTTCACAAAGAGGGCTGAACCAGGGCCAATTTCAGGCAGGATTGGGCTAGCACGCTGGCGATTGGGCCCTTTTGACGTCTCTAGTCATAGTGCCTTGTACTGTTAAACTTTTTTTTTTTTTTGGTTCAGCAGGAAAAACGTCAAAGGGATAGAGTGGCATTCCGTGTGTGTCCCCGCACGTAGACCATTGACAAGTGCTAATATATCTCACCCAGTGAAGCGGAAATTACTCGAACCCAAGCTCTTCAATGAGTAGACAAGCCTTCAATCACGCTGCAAAGAACTTTATATTTTTTCTTTACCTGTTTTATTTATGCATTTGCCCGAACTAATAATTCAAGCTGCCTTCGATCATTATATGCAAGTAAACGGTTATTACGGTCACTAACAAAGTTAGGTTAGAGACTAAGTTTTGTTTGTCTTGCTTAGAGCAGGAACTAACGAATTACAGTAACTGACGCATTAAACCAATGGCTGTTGGTTTACATCTCAGCGAGGTTGTTCGCCTTTCACTTATTAGCAATACTAAAGGCGGGAGAATGGATGACATGGACTACTACTTACGTTGGTGAGAACTGAGAATTATACTGAAGTTATGCGTCATTGTAGAACATCATTTCTGCAATCCTCGGACCGATATGTTATATGCCATCCATGAAGAAGTAATTGCACCATGTTGCGGTCTCAGTGGAGCGGCGTAGAGCTGGAGTATATTCTGAGGAATAATATATGCTCAATGATCGGCAATATCAATCTCGAAGTCATGCTCCACTTACTCCGGACTGACCCTAACAGGCAAAAAGTGTTCATATATTATATATTTTGACCTAAAAAGTAGATGATCAGTTATTTTGAGTAGTATTTTAATGACAATTTCTTGAGGAAGAGACCTTTGAGGGTTTTCTGCATTTCAACTGTTCTTTCCATGTCCGTCATTGTTATCTGTTTTTACAAGTAGTCCGGCTAGGTATCAAACAATAGAGTTTTATCACAAAAGTCCATTCGTTTTTGTCGTTAAAGAGTGGTGGTCGCGGAAAGTATGACTAATTTGCAACTATATCTTCAAGCAAAAAATGAATTTCATTTTCTTAAGACAGTCAATTTGGTGACATTTTAAGAACAACACATTAGCACAACCTGCAGATGATCCGGACACTCTCTCTCTCTCTCTCTCTGTGTGTGTGTGTGTGTGTGTGTGACATATACATTAGTGATGGCCAAATTTCTCCAACCTCCTCTTTAAGCCACAGAATCTGACCTAAAAAGTGAAAGATCACTAGCAATTTGTCCGATGGGTAGATTTGAATGGGCTATAACTAAATTTGTAAATGCCACTCAAGAAGAGTTAAAAACGTCATAAAAAATCTTTAGCAACGACTATCATCATTGACTGGGAATTAAAGAAACTTGCTGTTGAGTGGATCAAATTGTTTTCATTTCTGTAGTCACTTGAAAGGATTACTAGTCTATGGAAAGTTGGAGTCAGGGTAAGAAGTTCTTAAAATAAATAGATAAACGAACAAAGTTATATTAATGTCATATTTGTGGTTGACGTCTAGGTTACTTCTTCTTCTTGTTATCATCTGTACTTTTGGTTGGATTCGGCCGGCAGCTGGGAGCAAATTTAAGGGGTGGCAAGTGGGGGTCATGGCTATTTTCAAAATCTTGAAAATTAAGTGAATTGTCTTATCTTTTTCATGTAATTTACCTTAAAGTGTTGTCTTTGACTCCCAATGTTCACAATCTGGTTTCTAATACCAAGCCTTGCCCATCTCAGCCTCCTGCTACCATTGCCAAGGCGGTGACGGACTCGCTACAACCCCCTTCTTCCCCCCGCGGCACTCTCCCCTGCGTTTATTTTGAGGGTTTCGTCATCTATGGATTTTAGCAGGATGAGGACATAGTTGTTGCGTCAGTTTGGATGTGGGTGCTTTCTTGGATCCTTATCTATTTCAGAACGAACATTTTAGGCCTACTTTCAGTTCTTCCCCAACTTTGGGTTCATCTTCTCCTCGTAAAAGGCCTCGCGCACCAGATGAACCCTCAACCGAATTCCCACTGAAAGAGAAAAAACTATGCACTTTAAACTTGCCGGGGGATGTACCTATTGGGGATACTTTGTGTTAATAAATTGGGTCAATGGACCCATTATCCGCCCACTAACAGATAATGTGTATTTGTTAGTCTGGATAATTACAGTTAATTAGAGGATATTTATCTCCTAAGTGTTTGAGGTAAATACATCTTTATCTCCTAAGAGTTGGAGGTAAAGTCAGTCTCTAATTGTATCTCTATATAAAGGCTAGAGATATCCCAATAAAAAAAGAAAGTCATAGCAATAATCCCTCTCTCTATAGCACTCTCTCTAGAGCAATCACCAAGCTCTAGGATTTGGTTCGTGGACGAAGAACTCGACTCTAGTAGCCGTTTTCGTACCTGCGAAAAAGATCAAGCGCGTTGGAGGCTCGTAACAACAAGGATCCTACGTCGGAATTTTCGAAGACTTCGTACGGTATGTTTTCGAACCCATTACGTGTTACGTGGTAGCACGATAATTGTTGTAATCGTTTCAACATTGGTATCAGAGCATGATTACTTGTTGATTCGCCTTTAACATGCTAGATTAAATAATGTGCATGTTACGATTTTTTCCGGATACATGAATGAGACCCATTATTAAAATTCGAAATTTATTGAGCATGTTTTTCTGAAAAATAATTAGATGTTTTTGTTCTCCTATGGTTGAGGATGAACTCCATAAAATTTCGTGATTTTTGGATGCATGATTTGTGAGAAATCATGATTTTATTTTTCAAGAAAACTGTATTTTTTTCGAGTTTTGGGACTCAAATTCGGAGTATGATATTCTGTTTTTATCATGATCGGTTGGTACATAATTAATCTATGTTGTATAAGCTTTCCAACGATATATCGTACGCATTATTTGGCTTAAAAACGAGAGAGATATGGCATCCCGAAGTTGGCATCGCGACATGGCGGCGCTGGAAAAATTAGGGTTTTCCTAGGAAGAGGATGAACAGTGTTACACGCGCGCCACGCGCTCACGCCGAGCCGCCGACGCGCGCCACGCGCTCAAGCCGAGCCGCAGTAGCGCACCACGCGTCAAGCCGCGCTGTCACGCGCCGCCACGCGCCCACGCGCGCAGCCAAGGCAGCTGTAACGCGCCACGCGCCCACGCGCGCGTGCTACTCACGCGCCTGCCAGAACACAGATGCTGCCCCAGACGCATGGCGGCGCGTGGAGGCGCGTGAAGGCTGTTTCCGGCCATTTTTGGACCCACCTCCGGCGCATGAAGCCTTGTATTCGCTTCTGTAAGTTTGTTGTGGTATTAAATTTACTTTTGTACCCTCTGTGTGTGTTCTGTTTAATTTTTAAACGACTTTTTCTATGGAAAATTAACTTTAAAATTTTGTTTTATACACACAGAATTTTTATTTAATTTCAGAGGGCATATTAAGGATAAATTTACTGTTTGCCAATTTTTTAGGATTTATCTCTCAGTTTTTGGTCATTTGTGAGTATTTTTGTGGTACTTTTGTGGTTCCCAAAAATACGAATAATGCGTAAATATTATTTTTTGCACTTCGTGAGTAGCAATAAATATTTTGGGAGAGTTATATGACATAGATAAATTATGTCTAATTTGTTACATGCTTGCCTTGATTTGTGTTATGGTTTAAATATACTTTTGAGGTATATTTGTTGGGTTTTTGGTAAATCCACACTTTTAAACCATTTATATTTTCAAGGCCCTTGTCGCCCGTTTTTCCTTGGGAGGAGAATGTGGCCTATTCATCCATTTTATTACCCTGTAACTTCTTATTTGAGTATGCTAGTTTTAGGTTAAATGGATGGATATTAGATTGGCATTCTAAAGAAACTTATGTTTAATGTGTTTACTCTTGCTTTAAGAAAATTCTTTTGAGAATAATGTGCTGTGCGGCATCTCCATTTGTTTTATTGGAGTAGTTTGTAGTAGGATTCTCAAAGATGTTGTATTCTGCTATTTCCCTGTATATTTCGAGAAAGCCTTGTACGGGGATGTAATTTCGCACGCACATTATTCAAACCAGAATTTTCTTAGCATAAGTTATTAGAATGCCAATAGGGCTCAATGGAGTCCTTGCAAATTTAATTGCATGGTGCAATTTTATTATCATGTGGATGATTTATTGTGGCTTATATGATGATGAAATTTATTGCGAAAAATTACTTGAAAAATATTTTTCCCAACTCACATACATGGGAGATGATTACGAGCTTAGCAGATTTTCGATTTCATGATGTGAGGAAGGATTATGTTTTTCATTTGAATTTTTTGAAATAAAAATAAGGATGTATAATTAATGTCTTTTCCTTGCGCAATCTAATGTAGTGAAAATAATGGCCACCAAAAATGTCATAGCTGATCTCGTTAAGGGTGAGAAACTTAACGGAGATAATTATGACGTTTGGCACAAAAAGATGAAATTCATGCTGAACGAACAAGAGCTCGAGGAGCACTTGACCAAGGAGATGGTCGCGCCAACTGAGGCGCAACCCCTAAGAGACCACACTGCCTACCAGAAATGGAATCAGAAAGATCGTAGTGCGCGCTACACCTTGTTGAGCAGCTTGCAAAATGATCTAATTGGGCAGTATGATGAACTTCCAACTTGCAAAGCTTTATGGGATCAGCTCAAGTTTTCTTTTGGTGGAACCTCAACTACGCGGCTTCGTAGCCTTGTGATTAAGTTGAGGAGTACACAAAAGACCCTAAACATACCATGAGTGAACATCTAAGGATGATGTCCAATATGATTGGTAAGCTAAGGGATGCTGGCCATGCGCTCACAGATGAGCAGCAAGTCAGAGCTGTCATAAGGTCCCTTCCTGCCTCGTGGGCCAATATGAAACAGATATTGACCCACAGTGAAAACATCAAGAACTTTTCTGATGTTTCACAGCATGTCATCCTTGAGGACGAGACTCGAGATACTGACAAGACCCTTGCTTATGTCGCCCAAGGGGGATCGCGCAATGCAAATGGCAAGCGCGAAAGACAAAGTAAGAAAGGTAAGAAAGGCGAGGCTAGCACTTCTGCGCCAAAGGAAGGAAAAATGAAGAAACGCAAGAGAGGAAAACGTGGTGGGAAAAAGGATCTGTCTAAAGTTAAATGCTTCAACTGTCAACAGAAAGGACACTTCGCTCGTGATTGCACTGAGCCGAAGAAGGTACTTTCAGAATCTCTCTCTCAGTTATATGTTTCCTCACATGTGATGGTTGCTCATTCCCAACCTGTGTGGTTTGTGGATACAGGTGCAACAAAACATGTAGCACGTGATCGAGAGGGGTTCGTAGATTATCACCGGATTCCAGCGGGTAGCAAACATATCTTCATGGGAAACAATAGTTCCGAAGAGGTGCTAGGGGTTGGTTCTTACCAGCTCAAGTTGCGCACTGGGCGCACATTGATTCTAGAGGATGTGCGATATGCACCCACAGTTCGGCTTAATCTACTTTCAGTTACTGCTTTATTAGACAGTGGTTTTTCCTTTATTTTTAGGGGTAATAAGTTGGACATTTTTTTGGATGATGTTTTGTTCGGACATGGTTTTCGCATGGATAGTCTTTTTCAAATGGATTTAATTGATTCTCAGTCTTCTTATTCTTATGTGGTGAATGATAATATTGTGAATGATTCTACCACCTGGCATGCAAGACTGGGCCACATAGGCCAAGATAGAATGACTCGTTTGGCTAGAGAAGGCCTTTTAGGCCCACTCGCAAAAGTCAATCTACAAACTTGTGAGGCTTGTTTGGCCGGTAAAGCATGCAGGAAGCCTTTTGGAAAGGCTGTGAGAGCAACTCAACCACTTGAGCTAGTTCACTCTGATATATGCGGACCTATGAGTGTAAAGGCACGCCATGGCGCCTCTTATTTCCTTACACTGATAGACGATTATACGCGATATGGTTATGTGTATCTGATATCTCACCGCTACGAAGCTTTGGACTGTTTCAAACGCTTTGTAGCTGAGGTTGAGAATCAGAAAGAGAAGAATTTAAAAACTCTTCGCACTGACCGGGGACGCGAATATTTGTCAGATCACTTCAAGAAGTTTTGTGAGGAAAAGGGGATACGCAGGCAACTTACTATTCCTAATACTCCACAACAAAATGGTGTTGCGGAAAGAAGGAATAGAACATTGTTAGACATGGTTAGGTCTATGATGGCGCAAGCAAACCTTCCTATATCTTTTTGGGGGGATGCCCTTTTGACTGCAGCCTATATACTTAATCGTGTGCCTTCACAGTCAGTCAAATCCACCCCTTATGAGCTTTGGAATGACCAAAAGCCAAATTTGGATAACTTGCGCCCATGGGGCTCAGCAGGTTATGTTCACAGTACTTCTCATAAGTATGGGAAACTAGGGCCTAGAGCAAAGAAGAGTATCTTTCTAAGGTATTCTGAAAACTCTAAAGGTTATGTAATGTATGGTGAACATCCAAATGGTGGAAGGACTGAAATAGAGTCTCGTGATGTCGATTTCATAGAGAATGATTTTCCTAGCATTGGAGATGCGAGTAAGAATCTTGACCTCTATGAGTTAGAGGAGGTTGAACCCACTTTACCATCTTCAAGCGAAGGTGGGGAATTAGTTCCTCATCCGGTTGTCGCTGAAGATAGTGTAAGTGATCTTCAACCTAGTGGGAGTATCCCAGACAGTGGGAGCACACCACAAGGACCATCAGGTCAACAAGATTCTCAACTGCGCAGAGGTGCACGAGGAAGAGTTCCACGTCGTCGTTTTGAGATTGACGGTGAAATTCTTATGTGCACTCCAAATGATGACGACGAGCCTACTTCTGTGGAAGAAGCCTTATCTTCATCTGCTAGAAATGAGTGGATGGCTGCAATGAAGGATGAGTTAAGCTCAATGGAAAAGAATCGAGTCTGGGAGTTGATTGACCTTCCGCCAGGGCGCAAGACTATTGGAAACAAGTGGGTTTTTAAAGTCAAACGCAAGGTAGATGGGTTAATCGACAAGTATAAGGCACGTCTTGTGGCGAAAGGCTATACCCAACTGCGGGGTGTGGACTATGAAGATACTTTCTCCCCAGTGGTGAGATTTGCTTCAATTCGTCTGATCCTAGCTATTGTCGCCCAGCAGGATTTAGAACTTTTTCATATGGATGTTAAGACTGCGTTTCTCAATGGAGAACTAGACGAAGAGATTTATATGGCTCAACCCGAGGGTTTTGAAGTCAAAGGACATGAGCGCAAAGTTTGCCGTCTCAAACGTTCTATATATGGTCTCAAACAATCGTCTAGGCAGTGGTACTTTAGGTTTCATCATGCCATTACCTCTATAGGTTTTGAAATGATTGAACAAGACCATTGCGTTTACGTAAAACGATCCAAGAAAAATATTCTAATCCTTTCTTTGTATGTGGATGACATTCTTTTAGCTGGAAATGACATGAGTTCCATTGTCGCCACTAAGCAGTGGTTGTCCTCAACTTTTGAGATGAAGGACATGGGAGAAGCTAATTATGTGCTCGGGGTTAAAATCATACGTGATCGTCCAAAGAGACTTCTCGGTTTGTCTCAAGAGACATACATCAAGAAAGTCATTGAACGATTTCGTATGCATAACTCAAAACCCATAGACACTCCAATGGACAAGGCGTGTACTTTGACCACAGACCAATGCCCAAAGAATGATGAGGAAATGAATCGGATGTCCAAAGTGCCTTACGCGGCTGCAGTAGGAAGTCTGATGTACGCTATGCTGTGTACGCGTCCAGACATCTGCTATGCCGTTGGAATGGTGAGTCGTTATCAGAGTAATCCTGGACCCGCTCATTGGAATGCGGTGAAGAGGATCCTTCGATACTTGCGTGGAACCGCTGATCTCGTCCTGTGTTATCATGGTGGAGACTTGAGACTGAGAGGATACAGCGATGCTGATTGGGGTGGTGATAGAGATGAGCGCAGATCCACTTCAGGTTATGCATTCATACTAGGAGGTGGAGCTATCTCTTGGTGCAGCAAGAAACAGACTTGCATCGCCCTATCCACGATGGAGTCGGAGTATGTTGCTTGTTCAGCAGCAGTCCAGGAAGCTGTTTGGTTGAGGTCATTCTTACAGTCTTTAGGGGTTACAGCTCATGCAGATGAGGCTGTCACTGTTCACTGTGACAATACAGCTGCCCTAGATTTTGTAAAGGACCCCAAATATCATGGGAAGGCCAAACACATAGGCCTTCGTTATCACTTCATTAGAACTTTAGTTGCGCAAGGAGAGGTGTCCATGAAACATATACCTACTGGCAGAATGGTGGCTGATCCTTTGACCAAGCCCATTGCTAGAGATGTTTTCCTTTCTCACATTAGGAGTATGGGACTCCGTAGGTTTTGACATGTTTATGGCATCTTATGTGCTTGACATTTATTATATTAAATTTTCGTTCCTTGATTTGAGTTTATTTTGGAATGAATGGATAATCTTTGTGATTACATATACATCCTTGTTGAGAGTGTCACCAGGCTCGAATTGACCCACTCACACGGGTAATTCACCTTGGCGCTAAGATAGCGAGCAAGATGAGACATAATTGTCTTAAGCGCCAAGTGGGCGAATAAGATGATACAGCTTATAAAGCAAACATGTCGCCTTAGTTGGAGCTAAGATGAGACCTAATAAATGTAGGTCGATCATAGAGTATCTCCACAACTCTATGTAGCCTGTTTACAGCCGAATGTGAGATTTCAGGCAGGCACTATGAGAGTGACTGGGCTGAAAAACTCAGGTTAGGCGCTTGTACAGCGACTAGACTTAGATTCGTATGGCGTATTTATTATACATTTATGTGACACGCCCTTGCGGGTTACGCCATAGCATGCAAATCATACTGCATGTGCTAAATGCAGACCGACAGTGGGAGTGACGAATGAATCCCTGCTTCGTCACTGTGTGAGCCACTTGGATCAAAATTTTTGATCATATATGGTACCCTTTTCACCTTAGACTATGTCATGAAGAGGATACTCAATGTCGCTACTTTAGCATGTACCCTTGGATCATGGATGATGCGGTCTCGCGGGGCATGTCTAGGAAAGCGGTTGGGTCTAATTGGAATGACATGAGGGCTTTGGGAAGAAAGTTCAATATTACATCATGTTGTGTGATTCATAGCCCGGGCGACTTTGTCGATTTTCGATATGAGTCATGAATACATAACATATGAGAGGTTTAACACTGCTCATTATGAGGGATTTGAGAGTGTTTAATCTGGTGTAGTTGAACTATCTGGGGTACATACGAGATTTTTTGGAGTGATGTATTGTGTTAGTTTGGTGATAACTTAATACAATACTCCTCAACTGGACATCCTTTCTCGTAGGTCGCACGTTCCATTTCCTGTATGAGGAGATGAGTGGACGAGAGATAAAGAGGGACTACGATTTATTTGCCCTGTGTGTGGGCGAGTGGGAGCTGTTAATAAATTGGGTCAATGGACCCATTATCCGCCCACTAACAGATAATGTGTATTTGTTAGTCTGGATAATTACAGTTAATTAGAGGATATTTATCTCCTAAGTGTTTGAGGTAAATACATCTTTATCTCCTAAGAGTTGGAGGTAAAGCCAGTCTCTAATTGTATCTCTATATAAAGGCTAGAGATATCCCAATAAATAAAAAAAGTCATAGCAATAATCCCTCTCTCTATAGCACTCTCTCTAGAGCAATCACCAAGCTCTAGGATTTGGTTCGTGGACGAAGAACTCGACTCTAGTAGCCGTTTTCGTACCTGCGAAAAAGATCAAGCGTGTTGGAGGCTCGTAACAACAAGGATCCTACGTCGGAATTTTCGGAGACTTCGTACGGTATGTTTTCGAACCCATTACGTGTTACGTGGTAGCACGATGAATGTTGTAATCGTTTCAACACTTATCAAAAGAAAGTATTGCATTCAGATTGAAAACGGTTCTTAGAGCAGATTTCTTCACAAAACATGAAAACGAAACGGGTAAATCTTTTATCCAAAGGACAGACAACTCACTGATATCACAGAGCTTACCAACAATGGCCACGAGCACAATGCATCATACCGGCACAAACACAGTTGGCCAGTGACGTTCATATTCTCTCTAGATTTGTTCACATCAATCGTTTCACCCCCAAGGTCAATGACGTCTCCACGTACAGCTTAGAGAGGTTCACATTATCCTTTCATAAACAGAAAAAAACAAAAGTCAGCAAATGTTCTTAGCAATGAATCTCGTAAATTTGAAGCAGAGCTGTTGAATTTCTCACCTTCTTGAAGTCCAACCCGGACAAGCTTTCGTGAGATATACCAGAGACTGATTCAAAGAAATGGTTTATCTCAGGTATGTGTTGAACCCTTTTGCGGTCCACACTATCTTCTTCTCGTATGCTTTCCAAAAGCTCTGTTGACACAGGTGATACCAGATCTAACTTTTCAAGACTGGTAAGATATTCAATACCTCGAGGCAGCATCTTTAACTCCGTGCAATTCCCAACATAAATTCTTTGGAGACCTGGCATTACACCCTTCTCAATAATTATCTCGTCTAGCTGTGAGAGATTGCGTAAGTACAGGCGTACTAGTTTATTGAACCCGGTCGAGAAGCACAATTTGCTTCCAGCACATGCATTAATAAGTGCAAGTTCGCCTAAATTGGCCAGTGCTTGAATGTGAGGAAGTAGATCTTCAATAAACTTAGACCAGTGCAAATACAGACTTGTGAGGTTCTGAAGTGAGCCAAACCATCGGGGTACGTTTTCAAGTTTTCCTACCAGAACAAGATTCTTAAGGCCAGGAGGAGCAAAAGAGGGTGAATCCATTCCTAGGTACTCCTCCTCATTCGTTACCATCACAAACAAATTGCGAAGGAGACGCATACTTTGGAGGGAGATGCACAGATCCTTTCCATCATCTTTTCTCACGTTTGTTATGCCAAGGCTTATAAGCTGCGTCATATTCCTTAGTTGCTTCAACAAATTTGGTTCTGCTGTGACACAGTCAAAGACTTTCAAGCTCTTTAGCTTGCAGATACTTGACGGAAATTTTATGCCGAAAACAAAACAGAAATTTTCAACATCAGGATTGTCACGATACGCAAGTAAATTCTGCAACTTGTGCAACTTTCCAATCCCATCTGGTACCACGTCTATTTTTGTGTCTCTAATGTCCAGAGTTTGTAGATTGCTGAGCCTTCCTATGGATTTTGGAAGCTCCTTCAACTTGGTTCCTTTCAAGTTCAAGTAACTCAAATTAAAGAGGTCACCAACTTCATCAGACAATTTCTCAATCGGTACATTTTCTAGATACAAGACTCTGATCAATCTCAACCCAGTTGGTAAAGTAATAGCAGAAGATGGAGGGATCAAGTTAGCAGAAAACACGAAGAGAGATCGAACCTTTGCTAGGCCTGTGATTGACTTTATCTCTTTGGACGTTGTCTGAATAGACAAGCGAGGTGCTGTACTGACCTCTTCGTCACTTCCTTCTCCATTGTACACGACACGGAACTTCTCTGCCTCAGACGTCGAGATAGCAAGCTCCCGCACCAAGTCGTGCATTTGGCATGTTGTTGGCCTTCCTGTGTGGCTCCTGGTTACAGCTTGAAGCAAGCTTCGGTGAACAAGTTCCACGAAATACTCTTCTGCTAATAGTTGAGGCTTCTTAGCCTTATCGTACTCAATGAAACCTTCCGCTATCCACAGTCGAACGAGCTTCCCTCGCTCCATTTGATAATCTTCTGGAAACATACAGCAGTACAAGAAGCAGCGTTTAAGTTGGTATGGCAAATCACTGAAGCTGAGGAACAAAATACCCTTGACTACTTCTAGGCCAGAGTTACTTCTCAGTTCCTGGTTCAAGCCACTACTAAAATCAATCCACTCTGATGATGCTTTCTTTGAATACATGACCCCGCCCAAGGCTAAAAGTGCAAGAGGTAGTCCTCCACACTTTCTAACAAGTTCGGTGGCTATGTGCTGAAGCTCTTCAGGACAAGAGTTGCTTGAGAATGCTTTCACACAGAACAGATCCCACGCATCACTGGGTTTTAATGGTTGGATGTGGTGAACATAGCTTTTAACTCCGAAAGAAGATAAAGCTATTTCCTCTTTTCGAGTTGTGAGTATGACCCGACTTCTTCGTCCCTCATCTTGGAGTGACACATTAATGTCGGTCCACAGGTTTCTATCCCACACATCATCCAATATAATGATGTACCTCTTTGGGGCCAAGTAATCTACAAGCACCCTGAGCAGCTCCCTGTACCTCATGGAGCTCAAATCTGCTGGAACTTTCTCATTTTTGGAGCCATAAAACTCTTCAATCATGCGTGTGAGTATGTCCTCAACAACGTAATTTTGGGCGACAACTATCCAAGCATAGCACTCAAATTGTTGCATGATAATTTGGTTTTTGTAGACCTTAGCAGCAAGAGTGCTCTTACCAGAACCACCCATTCCTACAACAGAAATAATGCTGCGCCCAGGGTACTCATCATTCAACCACTTCACCAGTAGACGTTCATCGTCTTCTATCCCCACTAGATGGTCATCCTTAGCAAAAAGTAAAGCCTCGCTGTCGTTTTGCACCCTCCGTTGGTTATCATTAGAGATTGTAACTTGCACTGGACCGACGAGGTAACGCTGCCTTCTTTCCGGAATGGACTTGAGCTTCTTGTTGATGTCCTGCAAACGGGAAGCCACTCGATGCATCTCCAGCAGATTGTTTGGGGACTTTATTATCCGGTAGAGATGCTTTGTAAATTTTCCCCCCTTTTGTGGCTTGTTCCTGTGGTAGATGAACTCTTCTAGGATATCTTCAACGGGGTTGCACATGTCTCTAACATCTTCCACCCACGATTTCTCTCCTTGAGTGAGGTCTCTCTTTCTATCAGCATCTTCAAGACAGGATCTCATGCCCTTCAGCTCGCGCTTGAGCTCATCGAGTTCACCATAAACACCACAAAGCAAGGATGCTTCATTCTCTAGGATGGAAACTATTTTTCCGATCATGAGGTCTACTCCAACCAAAGCCATGCCCACCTTCTACCTTCTCCTCCTAGCCCTCTTCACTCTTCAATTTGGTTGTATGCAAATTGATATGACTAGCACCACAAAGAATACTCTTCTGCCGGTAAAAATCAGCAAGGTGGCTCGAGATTTTGTGTCTTCTGGCTAATTTCAGGTTGAATTATAGCCGGGAATGGCTTAGGAAACTGCTTGTTACTATATATAAGGTTCATAAATTGAATGCCAAGTCGATCAAGGCTCATCTGGTGAAGGCATTTATTGATCATGTGAACCAGCCTGTCTCGTGTATTATACTGAAATTCAACACAAAAATAACAAAAAAGAAAGACTAATTTCGACAAGTCTTTGAGTTGTATGAACTGAAGGCACAAGTTTCCTTCTATTCTTAGTTAAACAAAGCATTCGTACCTGCCACAGGCACCAACTAGTGCTTGTCATCAATGACATATATATTAAAGTAGCTTCAACGTTTAATCATTTGCTGTTAAAAAAATCACCAATTCGTGGCAACTCGCAAGCATGTCTACATAGGCTACCTAACAAAAAAGGGCTTCTACTATGAAAATGGGGGCCAGTTGCTCTTTGCGTGTTCGCTCATGGCCATGAGGAAACAGTTGATCATTTGTTCCTCCCAGGGCTTTGAATTTGAAAAAAAAAAAGGATGCAACCCCTCGTTTCTCAACTGGATCTCTGGTTGACTTCTGAAACCTATCTTCAAGAATGAACATTTATGCATGTGATCGTCCTTATTCCATCTTATCTGTGGCACATTTGGAAGATGAGGAATGAGAATATTCTTTTTCAAGAGTCTACTTTCCAGCCTCACAAGCTTATTATTTTGGCCGAAGATATCGGTACCAATGGTAGCTGGGTAAGAAAGATAAAAGCAAGTCAAAAGAAGTCTGGTAAATTTTGTTTTTTCCACACTTGTATGTACATATGAACAGTTTGTAACATCGTACTCTTTATTTTTTTTTTGTAGAATTCATGGAAATCGGTGTCTTCAGTTCTACTTTCCTTCAAACCTCGGCGTCATTCGTATAGCTGATTTTGGAATGACGCACTTCAAGGACTTCGAGCATCCCGAGCCTTCACTCTCCATTATCAAGGAGAACTAAGACCAATGGATTAAGAGTACACCTTTGGCCATTCATCATCCAGGTATGGGGATATTGGCTCAGGATCATCCTCTTCATTTTAACCCGCCTCATTTGACAAATTGGTGCATTGAATCTACTATAGCCGTAGTCAATCACGTGAAAGGCCCCAGTTCTAGCTTCAATCCAGATGTTTTATTACTGTGGTCATCTCTCCACGATTCAGCGTCTCCAATTTTGGCAAACATGCTTATATCGTAGGCTTAATGGCTCGAAGACGTACTCACAAGAAATAAGACTTTACTTGATGAAGCAGGGATCTATAACGCACTGAAGGCCTCATTGTTCACTTATGATAAAGACAAGTACATCCTTCAAGCATTCTGTGAATCGTGGTGCAATTTTTGCATCATTACATCATAATCGTAAAATGTAATGGATAGGATTCTTATGTTTCCGAATGACCTCGCAAAACACCTTGTCTATTTTATCTGGTCTTTATTTTTTAGATATTTTAAAAAAAAACAACTCCTCTTTCAGATTATCGAGCCTAAAATTGTGTAATGTGCGAGTTAACTCTGCTTTACACAGAAAGGAAAAGGAATCATTGAGTTGAAAGTTAAAATTTCTTGAAAATGGCCAATGAAATCACGCTGTCTAGCTACTGAATTGATTTTATGTCACCATATGCGAATAATTTCGTTATTCCCTCTGCACAGGAAGAGGGTCCTTGGTGGGAAAGGACGGTACTCTTATTTTCAAGAAATTGATTTTTCATCAGAAGTTACCTCTTTTTGTTCGTCAATGACTTCGCATAGCAATTTGATGAGACCCAAGTGATTAAATCATAGATTCGACTGTAAAATTAATTCAAGCAAAGTAAGAGGACTAAGCAACCAGCAAAGTTCTACTTCTTCTTGGCATAAGGTAGGAGTTTAAGAACATTAGAGAGATCTAATCACCAAACGGCAAAAGTATATAGAGTATCTCAGTCTATGCAATTGCTGCTTATTTTTTGCATAAAAGAAAAGTGAAAGTTCATAGATTGCGTATGTCTAGTCATCCATAATTATCTTTTTCTTCCTTGCCCTTCTTGATTCTCTTCTTTCTGGAACTTTAGCTTGGTGTTTGACTATTGGAACATGCTCACATTCTTCATCCTCAGTGTCTTCTAATTGTGATGTGTCGTCGTTAGGTTGGGTTGCATTATCGCCAGCTTCAATGTTATTTTTATGCGCTTTCTTTTGGTAGTTGTATCAGAATTCTGAACCTTTTGGGTGTCATCATTTGCATCAGGATTCTTGGACACCTGCAAATAATAAAGGTACGATTTCAGTTCCATGTATTAAGATCTTAGACATAACCTTGTAAAGCCAAAACCTTAGAAAGTCATTCCCTATCATGGGACTCACAAACAATGACGTTTAATGTTTTGTCTTTCCCTTGGTTGGATTGGAAATAGAATTTTGTCAAATAATGCTCAAATATATCCTTAAGCATCTAATTGATGGACTGAACTTAGTTTGGAATTCTATTTGACAGAGTTTTGTCGAGCTAATTGGACATTTTCCATACCTGGATAGCTGTAACCAAATGGGCACTTTCCTCAGCAATATCTGTATCTTCAAAGATTCAGTTCACAGTGTAGTCTTCATATCCCTTATCGATGTTGAATTGCGTGATCTTGACTTGGAAGATGAAGGTTCTACGAACAATGTTCTTCACAACTCTTGGAATGTCTTGTAGATTTTGTTCCTGAAATAGTGTGTAGTTTTAGTTACTCATTTATCTTGTAGTATAGGGTGGTTTGTTTTGCTGATGTCACAGAGATATATCATAATAACATCGACGGGTTGTGATCAGAACAATGGGAGGTGTTAAGCTTTTTATCATCCTGGGGTCAAGCTATTTTTCCGCGGGACCTCCCCTACAGTATCATACCTCTTTTTGTTCATCAATGAGTTGTTGTGCTGGCATTTGTAGCATCCTTTATGCTTCTCGGTTGAAAATTATGAATGTTGTAGTCCCTGTAGCATCCTTTACTTCCACCTGAATTCTATACCTGTGCTTAATTGTCTTGCGACATTAACATCTCGCCTTGATTGAATGTAAAAGAACTTTTGACAGTTGTTCATTTTTTCCTTGAGTGCCAAGTGCAAAATATGTTACCTTTGAATTGGTATCTTGGCTACTTTTTTGCATTTTTCACAGTATAATGTATCTTGAAAGGGCTTTAGTTTTTTACTGCATTGGCATGCTGAGTAATACCAGCCATTTACATCTTGGAATTGTAGTATCGTGGCATTACAGGTACAAAGTATCTCCTACACAAATGACAGAAAGCATCAACATAATAATGTATACCTAATGTAAGGTGTGGAAAGGATTTTTGTGAGTCATGCGAGATTGAAGTACCCTTTGTCCATCTTCAAACTTCATATTGAGGATTTGGTCGATGGTTAATCTGTTGGCGAGCTTTATTTCTTCTATGGTTGGTTTTGTTGGTGGTGGTAGCATTTCAATCTCAAAGTTCTGGTCTATTGCATTGTGGATCCTTTCTCTGAGGTCGTTGGCCTCCTTTATGTTGAGATTGGCATAAATCTTCGTTGCACTTGTGGAACTTAGGTGAATGTTTCCTGTTTTTTTTTCCCGGACATTAACATAAGATCCAAGAGCTGGGAAATCAGGTAATGAACAAAAGAACCATTATATGTAAAGCAAAAAAGAAGAGTGAAAGACGCCTAACCATTGAATTCTTTGACTGTACAACCACAGACAATAAGTACTATTTCGGTGGTGCTTTGGTCTTTAGAATATTTTCAAATTCCAAGGCTTGCTCTGACCAAAGTGTTACTTTCAATTCTTGGCCCCTATCATGCCAGTCACAAATAATACATTTGTATATAGCTATGGCGGATGTTCTAATGTACATATTCTGTCTAAGAGAGATTTCATTACCTTTTGTTTGTCAAAGTGATATCCTTCTTGAAAAGTGGTCTGGTCCTCCCAGGCTTGATGCCAAAGTCTTTAATGTCAAAGACCTTTGATAGAATACCAATGACATCTAGATAGAATGCAGGAAAAATGAATCATATACAACTATTCTGATACAATTTAATGTGGGAAAGAGGTCTAATTCAGTCCTTAAAGTTTTTTATTACCTGTGAGGTAAGTGACATCATTCGCTCGTTTGTGTAGCTCATCATAGTTTATAAGTGCAAAGTTATGCTGAGGCATTGATTTGAGATCTTGCTTGAGGCGCTGTACTTTAGTTGTATGGAACAAAGTGATGACTGTATCCTGCTTTGGTAATGGCCTGTATGTTCCCTTCGCTCTGTGATCTTGAAGTTGGAAATCATATAGATGTTTCCTTCTTTGAATTGTGGTAAGAATGTGCGCCTCTGGTTGTTTCGCAACAATACGTGCTGTAGATTTCCCTGAAATCATATAATTATAGTCACTACTATTTCGTTAGGAATTGTGTTTATATTAGTTTTTATGTTTCATGATTGTATACGATATGTCATACTTACCTCCTCGTCAAGCAATATCATGTTGGAGTTGTAGATCTCTTTTGTGCTTGGGTTTACTCCATCCCAAATCCGCGTCACTCTAACTTTGATGGTCCAGTCATCTCTATCAGCTTTTATCTCAGATAGTTTGGTCCATTCTGCCGCCATTTGCTTTGCTTCGATTGTACACCTTAGTGTTATCCATAACAACCAAATTCAGGAAGAATGTAAAGAAAAATAATAATGCACGTAGTTGTTGAAATTGAACAGAAAAATAATGCAATTTATCATTTGTCTTAGCTCATGATTTAATTAGCATTTACAACAAAAACAGTTTGGTAAAATTCCCAGATTCTAAGCAGAGTACGAACACTAGGAAAGAGAGATCCAAAAGTAGTTAAACTTTCTTATGAGAATGTGAGCGCGCGTGTGTGTGTGTGTGAGAGAGAGAGAGAGAGAGAGAGAGAGAGGATTGAGAGAGAAATTAAAAGGATTATGATTATGTTTCTCTTTATGTAGTAGTATATCTTTGCCTTCATGTAATTCTGAAAGATGAACAGAGGAGTAAAAGATACAATACCTGAGAGATGCTGCGATTATTGCAAAGATTTAGATGTGAGTATTTTTGGGACATATGTTATGCTTTTATAGTTTTTCTCAGACTACTCTGTATCCAACAGTATCTGCAATTGTCCCGTAAAAAGGTAAGTTGTTTTAGTATGGGTTAGAATCCTATTAGGAATAATTAAGCATATTAAATCCTGATATTTTTTAATGAGATCTTTATATATATGTAGTTGATTAATTTCGTAGGATTTAATCAGGTCTGAATTACTTGGCACTCTGTAATTTATAAACATATTCTAGACACCATAAAACTCTACTGACTAATATACTAACCTATTAGGACTTATATCCCATACTAAGACAGATAATCTTTCTTAGTATGGGATTGGAATCCTATTATGAATGGTATTCCTTATCCAACAGTATCTACAACTGTTCAGTAAAAAGGTAATATGTCTTAATATGGGATTAGAATCCTATCACCAATGGGTAAGATCTATAGGTCATATATCCAACACTGTCTAGAATTGTCTTGTAAAAACGTAATCTGTCCTGGTATGGGATTAGAATCCTATTACAAATAATTAAGTTCGATTAGTCATAGGTAATCATATTGAAACCTAGTATTTTTTTAATGAGATTTTTATATGTGTATTTCATTAATTTCACATTCTAAAATCGACTAACTAATATACTAACCTCTTAGAACTTAACTTTGCATTAACATTTCTACATTAAAAAAAGAGAAGAAAAAGTGTATATCAGCCATAACATTTCTAAAATTCAACAACTTCTAATCAAGAAGAAAAAGTAGAAATTATTTAGAACTTAGCAATGTGTAATCAATAATTGCTATCTCAAGCAATGTCTACTACTCTTTTATCGTTGACATAAGAAGGATTGCTCACAGAAGTGTTGCTCAAGCTAAATGATAAACATCTGTTACATACAACCTTTCTGGGTGGTTGTTACTTAGGACTAACTATAGGTTCCTTTCCATTCTGCTGAAAACACACCTTTTTTTTTCTGAATTTCCAAGTTTCTCTTTAACAAACTTTGGTTCTTTCTTCCCTTCTTTTAAGCAGTCTAATTTCGACAAATTTCCATTTTTTTTTCTGCAGTAATATCTAAGAATATCGATCCTTTGAGGATCCCTGTACTGTTGTTTAGCACCCAATAAAGTAGGCGTTGGATTCAATGATGGCGAATGTTGTTGCATTATCATTGCCACATTATAAAAAACAAAGTGTCTGTTAGCTAAAATAGTTCAGGAAATTTGACAATTCCTAATCAAGAAGGCATTGCGTGAGCTAACCAACGAACATTTGTTACATGCAGTCTTTTTGGGTGGTTGTTAGTTGGACTAACGACAGGCTCTAATCTGAATTCCACAAATATCCATCTCTTTTTCTGAAGTAATATCTAACCCAAAGAAAGCAACTTTAATTCTAACAAACCATTAACTGTATAAATCTTAGCTTGAATGGGGTTTAGTTCAAAGAGCAAGCGCAGGTTGAATTGACAGCAATTGTGGAAGTAACTAAGCAAAAGCATGATGTTCTTTGTATTATTGTCAATAATTAGATACCAAAATCCATGAATGAAATTGACCAACTCACCAAGCTACCATTAACAGACAAAGCATAGCGTTAGGAAAAATCACCTATTCAGGAAGATTGATTCAAATCAAAAGTAGCTGCTATAGATTGCTTTGAACAATCCATTCAATAAAGCAATCTATTCACGCCTTCATTTCCAATTCTCCTGTACAAACCATAAACCAATTCATGCATGCACTTGTATTTTTTGCTTAAAGGAGATGGTTACCTGGCACAGAGAAGTAAAGGTACGGTGGAGGAAGAGAAGATTGATGGATTGAAGGAGCCTTCTCAGTTAAATAGTATCTATGTAGCTCAACAGACAGAGGAGTGTTGCTTTTGTGGCTTTGATAAAGAGGTTTTTTTTGTTAATTTGCACTTTATCACTCCCCTTACACCATGATGTTTGCTTCATAATAATCCTAGAGATGGTCGAAACAATTGATCAGTGTATGCTGCATCACCAGTGCAATAATTCCTGTCTCCCTTTTTTCCATACTTTTTGTATTAAGACCATGAGTACAATTAATTTATGGTAGTAATTGGTCTAAAACAATGATTAGGTACTTCCCTAGCTACAGTCAACATGCAGGGTAAGTACCACAGGCCATGATCCTGCTTCCTATTAGCCAAAAAATAGGATGGTGTTGTATGGGGTTAACTCTAAGTATCAAACAACCTTCATTCTTCCTATGAACCAAATGTAGAAGCCATGATGTGTGTGATTGAGTGAGTTTCCTGTGAGTGCATCTATCGTCTCCTTTTACCAATTTCAGGTGTTTCATGATCCTTTCTGTAGTTAAAAGGTTAGAAGACATTATCTACAGATGTAAATTCTATGAGTTTCTCTTGGGCCACATGACTAACACCATTTTAAATTTCACCAAGCTACCATCAATTTACAAAGTGCAGCGTTAAAAAAAATCACAAATTCAGGAAGATCGCTTCAAACCAAAGCAATTTGGTATAAATTGCTTTTAGAATTAAATAAAGCAACAGACGGTTACCTGATACATAATGACAGCAAAGGTGCGGTGGGAGAAGAGAAGATTGATAGAGTGCAGGAGCATTCTCTGTTGAATAGTACCTAGGCAGCTCAACAGACAGAGGAGTGTTGTTTTTGTAGGTTTGATATAGTGTTCTTGTTTGCTAATTTGCACTCATATCCTTTGCTTAAAGGAGTGAGGTTACCTGGTATATTTTCTGCTTAAAGTGGACTTGAAGCGCGAACACTGAAGGAAGAGAAGATTGACAAATTGAAGGAGGCTTCTCTGTTGGATAGAAAAAGTGCACTAACTTCTTACCTGTTAGTACTTAACTTTGCTATTGTGTTCCTTAAAATCCCTGCTATTATGGAAACCAAAACTCATGAAACAAAAAAGAACAGAAAATCACATAGAGAATATAAATTAATAACATGTCTTGCTTGGAGATTTGTTGTACTTATAATCAATAAATTCACAAGAATAAGAAGGACTGAATTGAAAGATTAAAAAACCTTACTGAAACTTGATTCCAAATCTATTGTACTTATAATCAATAAATTCACAAGAATAAAAAGGACAAAAGTAACTGGTTATCATGGTTGGTTACCCAATTTGCAAATTCAACTGATCAATAACAGTGGATATATGCTTGACCAAAAATCATATCTTTCTTAGAATTAACTTGCAATGAAAAATTAATGTGGTTGTTTACTCAGCAGAATTGGATCAATAATGTGTAAAGTAAGACAAAGGAATCAAGGAAAAGAGTTCCAAATGTCAAATATGAAAAGAGAACCTTCTTGTACTCTGATTTTTGGCAATGTAATTGACAAAAAAGTAAGAAAAACTTCAGTATCAACTTCAAGTACTTAATGAGAGCACTTATTTGATTTGAGACTAACTTACTGATATCCGTGGGGGAAAATAGAAAGGAAAAAGTAAGTATTCTAGTGGCAACTGTACTGTTTACTCTTGGAAGGAGACAAAGCAAGATATCGTCGCTTCAGATTCTTCAAAGAAAGTGTGTGTCATTCACTGTGAAGCTGTATCATAGGCAAGGAGAAGACATGAGAATCCATATGTTTATGAGAAGTCATTATTATGTAAAATAAATCAGAAAGGTATTGTATAGAATCTACGTCTACCAAAGTTCAAACTAATTTACCTCTTGTTGGTAAATTTTTGAAGACTTCTTTGTACAAAATATTCTCTGTGTATCCTTCATGTTCTGGTTTTGCATTTTCAATCAGAAATTTTAAACCTTCTGGTGAAGTTACTCTCGAAACAACAACATATAACTGGCCATGGCTAAATACTGGCTTTGGCAGATACAACCCCACTTGATCAAGTGTTTGACCTTGGCTTTTGTTTATTGTCATTGCATAACAAAGGGAAACTGGGATTTGGCGGCATTTGAAGACGAAAGGGAGGTTGGTTTCACTTGGGGTCATAATGATCCTTGGTATGAAAATCTTTTCTCCAGCTTGTTTCCCTGTGAGAATTTTGCCTTCTATCACCCACTTTGCTAGATGAGTTACAATCAGCCTTGTACCATTGCACATGCCTTTGCTTGGATTTATGTTCCATAAGAGCATTATAGGGGATCCAACTTTAAGATCAAGTTCGTGATTTGGAATTCCACTGAACTTTAAGCTGTTCAAAAACTCTGCTGGTTACAATAAATCTTGCTCCTCAGAGTTTGCAGAAGCCTTGCATATTGTATCTGAGCTTTTATATGTCTTTGCTTTTCCCGGTATAGAAGAAAGAATATGTAAGTTGATCCTTTCAACATCTTCATTTTTTGGTGTTAATATTGCCCTTTCACGTAGATATCTTCCTTCTTTATATTTTGTTGGTAGTTCCGAGTACGTCGCTTTGACTATGTCCTGGATTGGATTGTCATCGTGTTGAATAAGAAATTCTGTTGGAACTTTGATCCAAGTAGGATCAGATTCGTTCTCAAGACTATATGTTGTCAACTTCCCAATGATCTTGCTCCTCATGTCGAATGTTGGATCATAATGATCCTTGGTATGAAAATCTTTTCTCCAGCTTGTTTCCCTGTGAGAATTTTGCCTTCTATCACCCACTTTGCTAGATGAGTTACAATCAGCCTTGTACCATTGCACATGCCTTTGCTTGGATTCATGTTCCATAAGAGCATTATAGGGGATCCAACTTTAAGATCAAGTTCGTGATTTGGAATTCCACTGAACTTTAAGCTGTTCAAAAACTCTGCTGGTTACAATAAATCTTGCTCCTCAGAGTTTGCAGAAGCCTTGCATATTGTATCTGAGCTTTTATATGTCTTTGCTTTTCCCGGTATAGAAGAAAGAATATGTAAGTTGATCCTTTCAACATCTTCATTTTTTGGTGTTAATATTGCCCTTTCACGTAGATATCTTCCTTCTTTATATTTTGTTGGTAGTTCCGAGTACGTCACTTTGACTATGTCCTGGATTGGATTGTCATCGTGTTGAATAAGAAATTCTGTTGGAACTTTGATCCAAGTAGGATCAGATTCGTTCTCAAGACTATATGTTGTCAACTTCCCATCACCAAGGTCTATGATCCAGTTGCCGAACTCCTCAACAGACATTCCGCCATAGTTTTATGGAGTCTTCTTCTGAAGCCTCATGTTTCTTGTAAGTACGAACACCTCACAATGTTCCCAAAGATTGGATCTGTTAATAGATGCCGACACTATTTCTTCTCTGCCCTTTTTGGGGACTACTGGGAGTATTTGCCTGAAATCACCACCTAGTAAGACTGGCTTCCCTCCAAATGGTTTCAGTTCAGCACTTGGATCTTGAGCCCTCAATATATCTTTCAAAGTTCTATCAACCGCCTCGAATATATGTCGATGAGTCATCGGGGCTTCATCCCATATTATTAGACTTGCTTTGCACATAAGTTTTGCCAGCATTGTCCCTTGTTTGATATCACAACAAGTGCAATCAGTTAAAGTCAAGGGGACTTTAAACAGTGAATGCACTGTTCTACCACCGTCAATCAATAAAGCTGCAATTCCTGATGAAGCGACGGCCAAGACAATGTGTCCCTCTGATCGGAGCCTTGAATTTATCGTTTTCCATAGAAATGTCTTCCCAGTTACTCCGTAACCTGAAACGAAGTAAAGACCACCCTTTTTATTAATGACTGCATCTAAAACCGTATCATACACATGCCTTTGCTCATCATTTAGGCTCTTAAATGTGATATCATGTTCCCTTTTCAACTCAACGCTGTTGTAGTTTAGCTGTTCATGTAACAATTCGTTGCTGCAATGAGCAATCAAAGAAGGGTCTACAACAGGAAGAGAAGGAAAATCTTTTAAGCACTTCCCTTGCCGATTGAGTATTAATTCAATCTCATACAGAGCGAGTATCTTGCATTGTTCTTCACTAAGTCGTAAAGTATGCAATTTGGATATACGACGTTGTGAATGCTCAATGTCATCTGAGAAATTCTTCCAATGAAAATTCCATAACTTCAACGGATCAGTTATCTCACAAAAGAGCAAAAGCGTGACAAAGAGTTCACGTAGCTGATGTCCGGTTTAGCACCTTGCAGCATCGATCAACGCATCATGCCATTCATTGTCATCCTCAAGTAGACCTCTGTAGTAACAGGCTTCTTTAAAAGTTCGATAAAACACTCCATTAACTTTTCATATTTCTGTAAAGTTTCTTGGTCCCTTCACGACGTTCAATAGCATCCGTAGATAGTAGAGCTCGCCCGACGTGGGGTGAGCATATACCAATCGACCAATGGTAGTGCCACGTTTTCTCCGTGTCCACACACGATATTTTTGGCTCCACACATAATGTTCTGGAAATTCACAGTAAGTTAAATAGCGAGCTCGACGATCCCTTTTATTTGTCTCCATCCACTGCATGAACATTGTCCCCTTAGGGTCTATTCGGTCTATCACTCCATCTAAGGACTCTGATTCTTCGAAAGTAATAGGCTGTTCATTTTCTAGATGAAAAGATAATCTTTGGACTGTTGGTTCTCTAAAATGGATGGGGAACTCAAAGATTCTCCAGCATGCTTCGGAAGCTGAAATGTAACGGCAATATTGATAGTGTTTGACCTCATCAACCGTCACAGACCTTTCATCTTTTCTACTTGTACTTGTTCCATTAGCTTTTTCTATGACCATTGTAGCTCTATCAGGTCCCTTTGTGATATACTTAAGAAGATATTTAATGGATTTTGTTCTATTGCACCATTCGATGTTGATGTGTGCTTGGTACTTGACTATTGAATTGCGATGATAAGGCACAACAGATCTGTATAAAGGATATTAAGGAATGTGATTTATCTAATATTTGCAAAAAGTAACTCAATTTAAAAGTACATATTTCATTTGCTTACCTGTTATCCAGCGGTATGTTATCCTTTCCGATTATTTTCCTGCCATCATCACGCCTCTTATAGACTGGAAATCCATTCTCGTCCACATAAGTTTCGCTATTGAAGCTTTTGGGATAATGTTTAGTGCATTCTCCATCCCTCATACACGAATTGTGAGGCCTCGAGTCACCACATGGCCCGTGCATCATAAACTATTTCACAGCATTATAACCAGCAAGATCTTCTTTCTCATCAGGGATTTCGGCTGAAATTATACGGTCTACATCAGCTGGAGTAGGACATTTGTCTTGTTGAGAAAGCCATATCAAGATATGTGCATGTGGACTTCCTCACTGGTGGTATTCAATTGTATAAACAGCTGTGTAACAAAATTTTATTTAGAAAATAAAAACTGGAAAACAGAAGCTAATGATAAGAACTTCTATTTTCTGTAATTAAAACTACCTGCTCGAACCTTACCAAAGATGCTATTTTTCCTAATATCATGCATCAATTCATCCAACTTCATTTTGAAAACTCGGCAGATAATATCAGGTCTATCTTCTGGTTTTTGACCCGGAATGAAATCCATGAAGTGTTGTATCTCTGACCATTTACTATTGCATGTAAAGGTCGTAAAAAATCTGGGTGACCATATTTCCTGCAAAGAACAAGTGCATCTTGGTAGTTTTGTTGCATATAGCACGGGCCACCAATAAAAGAAGCTGGCAAGACTACTCGCTTGCCTACAGATCTTGGACATGAATCTCCTCGCACAACAGCATCCCTGATGTTGTTGTACAAATCTGTTCGAAGTTTTTTTGATTTTGAGACACCCAATTCAACCGAGCTTGCTCAATACACGTATATGCATCAACAATGTATTGTTGAAGTAGTTTGCGTCCATTAAGCAATGTATGCCCTTCATTCTCTCTGTATTGGAGTCTATATGCATAAAATTGACGCATTGACACTGTATTTCTCTTCGTCGGTTCAGAACAAACAACATCTTTGTGGAAAATGTTCTTTCTATAGCCATCCTCACCATAAGGAAATAACACAGGGTATTGCATGGCCATGAAGCTTGGATGCAATGCGCTAATTTGTTTTAACCCTGCAGTTCTATCATCAACAATTATGTCTCTTGGATTTGAGGGATCACTACCTGGTATCAATCCAGCCACCTCATCAGCATTTGGCATATTATTTAGACGGCCATCAGATGCACGACACTCAAGCAATCGAAGACAAACATGTTCATAATCTGCTTGTTTGAACCGTTCTCTTGCAGGACGAAACATCTTAACTATTTCATTATTTGTATCAAACACTCGAACCAACTTCTCAACAATTTTTGAGTCAAGATTGCTTGACCCATCAATGGTAGAAAATGCAGCCATCCTGTTAGCCACTACATTCTCGGAGTCATACATGTACAACTGTGCAAACTTAAGTGATTTCCCTTCAGGAGGCAACAATGACCCAATTCTATGGTGATTTTGCCCGCTTAACCTAAACACAGAAGGCCCCTTTCCATCATTAATGAAGCTGTCAATTTTCCCTCCAATTGAGGTGAATGCAAACATTGAATTATATGCTTACATGGACTCTCTAAATCTAGCTGAATCCTCTGATGCTCTAAAAGTTCTTTCAGTTCATCTGGAGCTTCTCTCAAAAGTGGCAACTTAACTTTACCCTCCCCATAGCAAATAGAGAATTGTGGTTCTTTAGTTTTCTTAGATTTCACGGACCGCTCTTGGTACCATACAACAACATGGCAATACTGGCAAGTTTTATTGGGGCCTTCAAGATTCAATGGTTCATTTATGTAATCTGTAAAGAGCAAACTATATTATAAAAAGTGGTGAATATATAATATCTTTTTTGCTTCAAAAGTACTTGGAAAAGCTAAGTACTTACCCTTTTTCACCTGCTTTTGTTTCCTTGGTGCTAGTTTTCCACCTAAAAAACCATTACAATGTCACTGTTAGCATTGCATGAAGCTTATTGAGTAGACATTAGGATCATCAAACCAATCAAAGTTTTAAATACAATAACCAAATTCCATGGTGTTTTTGCTTGACAAATACTTGCAAAAATCACATTTTGAATGAACTTCATATCTTACCATCATCAAAGCTTTTCCAGTTTAAATCAAGCTTTAACATGAAGAATTACTCACCATTTTTCACCTGTTTTTGTTTCCTTGGTGCTGCTTTTCCACCTAAAAAACCATTACAATGTCATTGTGAGCATTGCATGAAGCTTATTGAGTAGATGTTAGCATCATCAAAGCAATCAAAGTTTTGAAAACAATAACCAAATTCCATGGTGTTTTTGCTTGAGAAATACTTCCAAAAGCTATGTACCTTTTCCTATTGTCAATTAACCTACTACTTTGTTTTGTTTAAATCCTGAAGAATAATTATTTAAATTCAATGCATATCTTATCAACATCGAAAGCTTTTATCAGCTTGAATCAAGCTTTAACATGATATACAAATTTCTACATTAACTCTAAAAGGTAATAATTCCTTTTTTCCGGTTGTCCCTAAGAATATCAAGTCTATTAACACAAGCTTCCCTACCCTGTTCTCTAGCAATCAATGAAAGAGCTGTTGGATTCAATGTTGGTTGATGTCCCCTACACTGTTCTCTAGCAGTCAATGAAAGACCTATTGGATTCAATGTTGGTTGATGTCGTTGCATTATTGTTTCTACATGTATGTCAGCTGCAGTAGTTCAACATGCTTGACAAATCCTAATTAAGAAGAAGTAGACGTTATTTACAACTATGGAGAATGGGTGTTGTCTAGGAGCAAAAGTCAGGAATGGAGTAAGGAAACACCAAACATCGTTCTTGCCATCTATAGTAGATGCTGTTCGAACTTAGCCAAGTCTTGCCAATTTAGCAAAGAGGACGGAACTAACTAAGTCCCAGTAATTCATTGTAATGGTTTTCGGACAAACTGAAGCTTGAATCAAATATTGGATTGTATATTGTCTATTGATTGAGAGATAATCCAGCACCAGGTAATCACTGAGAATATACAATTTGCAGCAAAAAGTACCCGTGCACGACTCCTACAGTAGATGCTGTTCGAACCTAGCCAAGTCTTGCCAATTTAGCAAATAGGATGGAACTTAGTAAGTCCCAGTAATTCATTGTAATGGTTTTTAGACAAACTTAAGCTTGAGTCAAATATTGGATTGTATATTCTCTATTGATTAAGAGATAATCCAGCACCAGGTAATCATTGAGAATGTACAATTTGCAGCAAAAAGTACCCTTGCACGACTCCTAATCAAGAAGAAAAAGCAATTGTGCTACTTGTTTTGTTTAATACCTCAAAAATCATAATTTTAATGCATTGCATATCTTACCATCATCGAACGCTTTTTCCAGATCGAATCAAGCTTTAACATGAATTATAAATTACTACGTTAACTGGTAAAAGGTAATAATACATTTTTGTTGATTGCGCCTAATAATATCAAGCCTATGAACACGAGCTTTCCTACACTGTTCTCCGGTAGCCAATGAAGGGGGCATTGGATTCAATGATGGATGATGTCGTTCCATTACTTTTGCTACATTAAAGAAAAAAAAGTTGTATATCAGCCGTAGCAGTTCAAAAACTACGACAACTGCTAATCACGAAGAAAAAGTAGATATTATTTATTAGAACTATGGATAGTGGGTGTTGTCTAGATGCAAAACTTAACCATCAAGATTGTAACTCTAGCAAAGCATTATAAAACCAATAGTTACTACCTCGAGCAACGCCAACTACTATTTGATCGTTTACACAAGAAGCTTCATTTATGCAAAGAGGCTCTGCTCGAACTAACCGACGAACATCGTTTACATGCAGCCTTTTTGGTTGGTTGTTAGTAGGACTAACTATATGCTCTAATGCCCTCTTTCCATCCAGCTGGACACGCCGTTTTTTTGCTGAATTTCCAACATCGTCTTTAACAAACTTTGGTTCTTCTCTTCCCCTCTTTTGAGCATTGATTTCCACAAATATCCATGTCTTTTCTGCAATACTATCTTACCACATAAAAAACATACAAAAAACCAAAAAAAGCATCTTCAAAATTTAATTTATTAGAGTTTTGCTAACATGACTTAATAAAAGTATTAGTGGAATAATCATCTAGATTGATGGTATTAATCTAGAAGAGGAAATATGACGATTATCATATTCACTTCAAAAACGATAAAGAATAGTTTTTCAACGTTTACGGATAACTACCAAAACTAATCTTGGTTTGGGGATTCTGATGAGAGTCTCTCAACATTGGTTTGGCTTTTTCATAGTTGCTTTTGGTGATCTTGTTCACTGTATGCATCTTTTGGTTGACAACACATATGGGTTCTAACATGGATTAGTGTATCAATGATCTACATGCAAGATGATGGAGATTAGCGGCGACATTCGGTTGATATTCCCCTCTCTAAAACGCTGGTAGCTCTTAGGAGGGTGAGGTCACTTAGGGATACAGCCACCAACTCTGTGACCAAATTATCTACTTTTGTTGAAAATTGGAATTGGGAAACAAACTCAACTAATGGAATAGCTCTTGGGTTTGTAAATAGCTTCAAAATCGATCACAACTTCAGGCGACATCAATTTTGTAGTCATAGGCACATAAGAACAAACATTTAATGTTCATGAATATCTTACCACAAAACAAAACAAATTATGATAATTAAACCAAGCAAAAACTGAAGATACATCAATTTTGTAGTCATAGGAAACTGGCAAAAATTATGATAATTAATCCAAGCAAAAAAGTAAGCTACAAAAGAACCTGAACACAAAGTGCATCTGATAGCCACTGTCTCGATGAGTCAACAACATTGAGGAACGATAGTCATTCTGGAGAAAAATAGAGGGGTGACATAGAGGGAGCAAAACAGAGTGTTAGACAGTGGAAGGAAGGAAAGCACAACGCGTTTTCTTAGAGTTGTGTTTTGTGTCTTGAAATCTAATCACGAAGCTGAAAGCACAAAGTATTAGGAATACGGAGAGAAGAAAAACAGAGTATTAGAGACAGAAAAACAGGGAGTGGGTTTGGAGCAGAAGAAAGGGAGTATTTGCGGAATGGTTCTTGAGCAGAAGAAAGGGAGGCAGATAGAGACAGCAAAACAGAGGAAAGGGAGGAGATGGAGACATGAAAACAGAGGCAAGGGAGGGAGACGGAAACTGAAAAACAGAGGACTTAACGTGAGGGAATACTATTGAGAGAATAGTATTCCCATTTGAACATTACCACTTAACATGAGGGATGATGTGTCGTTTTGTGATTTGTGGTTGAAAATTTTGATGATGTGTTGATGATGTGTCAGTTTAAAAATGCACTTCTATGTCTCACAAAGAAATTATCGTTGTAATTTTTGCTTCGCTTATTATATATTACGAGTGACGGTGGCACACGCGATGCGTGTGTAAGAATAAAATTAATAGTGTAAATTTTATTAAAATGTAAATTTGTAAAACTAAACATTTTTTATGGGTAGTTAGTTACCAATTAAGATCTTTATTTTGTCAATTTTTATAATTTTTTTTAGAATGTCACTTGTCACCACTATAAGTAAGTAGTTATGTAACATCCAAAAAGGTGTTTTCCGATTTTACCCTTATTTTGGACACGTGTCAGTACCACGACACTCTTAATATAACACCAAAAGGGTATGATACCAAAAAATATCTTTTTATTATTATATACGAGTGACGGTGACACACGCGTGTGCAAGAATAAAATTAATAGTGTAAATTTTGTTAAAATGTAAATTTTATGGGTAGCAAGTTATCAATTAAGATCTTTATTTTGTCAATTTTTATAATTTTTCTTGGATGCCACTTGTCACCACTATAAATAGGTAGTTACGTAACACATAAAAAAAAAAGTGTTTTTCGATTTTATTCTTATTCTGTCGACACCACGTACACTCTTAGTGTATATATATAGTATAGATATATATAAATTTGCTCAGCAGCTCCACAGCCTCTTCTCAACTCTTCGATCTCCTACAGCCTCCATCTCCCACTGCCTCCACCACATCCATCGCCTCTTTCATGCACAACCTCCGTCGCCTCCATCTCCGACCGCCTGCTCCGCCTCCTTCTGCTTTCTCCAGCGGATCTACCACTGCCAGGGTACGTCTCCTCTTTTTAATTAATTTCATTCGTCTTCAAGAATGCTTGGCTCTCTTTAAAGTAGTTGGGTTAATTTCCTTCTGTTCTTGCTTTATTTTACTGTCACACTGGGTAGCGCTTGCATCAGGCTGAAGCAAGGAAGTGTATCTTTGGCATATCTCGAATTCAACAATGACAAAGGTTAAGGAGACACAGAAACTGTGATAAATGGAGGGTATCAGTATCACTGTGAAAAAGGGTAGCTAAAATTTATCAAGATCTCTGTTTCTCTTTGTATTTGCAGGGCAAAGGGCCTGTGGGGGCAACAAAATGGAAGCAAAATAATCTGTAATAGCCAACATCAGTACATATCCCCGCAGCATCAGAATTATGAAATTAGGCAAGGTGTATGCGGACTGCAAGTCTAGTATACTACATGGTAAGGAAGATTATAGAAATCTGAGTCACACCTCACGAACAGTAAGTGTCAGCAATACTACATGCGTAATTTGCTTATTCTGGTGGTGGTTGATGCCTATTAATTTCACGTTTTTGATAGTGATAGCCTGTTGGTTGGTAGTTGTGCTGATGGTGTTGTCTAGAAAGTATTGTCAGGTGGTCATATGCTAATTGTGTAATGGATTATTGGTTGGTAGTTGTTCGAACATCGTAATTCTTGAAGCACGCGGGTGTATGTACCAAATGAGTTGGGAACACTGTAATTGAATAACTGGTTCCATTTATATGTGCCTGATTTGTATGACTTACTCTCTGTTTCTCTTTGAATATTTGTTGTGCGTATTTGTATGAATTGTGTTTATGTGCCTGATTTGTATGGAATTCCATCTTGCCTAAGAAATAACCTGTTTGGATGCTTAGACATAGACATACGGAGCGGTGTTTATGTGCCTAATTCCTATGAATTCCATCTTGTATGAATTACGCTGAACAAGGAGTTTTATTGTGTATTTTTTTGTTTAATTACTCTGTGTTTCTGTTGAACCAGCGTCTCTCTCTCTCTCTATATATATATATATATATATATATGGGAGCTCATCTGTTGAGAGCGCTAGCAAAATGAGTTAAGTTGCTAGCATTATCTGGCCATCCACGCGCCATCTGTGGATGGTCCAATTTTTAATTTTTTTTGCGTTTTTTTTAAGTACGTCCGTTATATTATGTAGCGGATAATTTTTTTGACAAAAATACCCTCCAGCTCCATCCGCTACATTATGTAGCGGACAGAGGCAATACTTTTTTCTGACTCTTTCTCTCTCCATTGTCTCACTTTTTCTCTCACTCTCTCTCTCTCTCTCTCTCTCTCTCTCCTTCTCTCTCTCTCTCTCTGTATTCAAAACCTTCGACCACATCCACGAGTAGCTTCACCGATGGTAGCATTGCCAATTGGTACATCAATCGTAACGATGTGCAAGATTCGACAGCCCATGGCAAAGAAAGGTAGAAGAAGTTCACTATCAAAAACATGAAAACATGAATCTCCCATAAGTTCTGCAAACCCAAAAACCAAAAAGAAACTATGAATCTCCCAAAAGTTCTCTGAACCCAAAAGAATTGACTTCTTAATCAAATCTCCTTAAAATTTGTCAGTGAAGTAACATAGAACTGATCTTTCAAAGATAATATTCAGAAGGGTGTGGATTTCAACACACCCAAAAAGAGACAAAAGGGATGGCATTAAATTGTTTGACGAGACGCATCTGCATGGACACGGAGGAAAAGGTGGGTAAGGAATTGAGAGGCGAATTCTACATATGAGAGCCAGTTTTGTTTCCCTGGAATCAAAGAGAACCAGACACGACAGAGTTAAGATCATGCTTTGCGGCAAATCTGAATCTTGGAATTGGAGGAACCCGAGACGGCAAAGACGGAGGCCACGGCGGCGGACGCTGCCCTGAATCCTGATTTCTTAATGTTGTGGTGTGTCTGGGAGCCGATAGTTTTTCAGAGAGAGAGAGTGAGAATGGGTGTGGGGGTTTTTCTGAAATATCGTCCACTACAATATGTAGCGGACGATATTTTAGAAAACACATCTTGACTTGGAGATTGAGGAGTATACACATAATGTAGTGGACGTACTTAAAAAAATACAAAAAAAGATCTGGACAGTCCACAGATCGGGCGTGGAAGGCCAGATCGCGCTAGCAACTTAACCCATTTTGCTAGCGCTCTCAACGGATCTGATAGTATGAGAATAATTTGTTAAACATTGACTATGCACTGTTAATTACCAGTTTCATTAACTATAGTTTGTTTATTTTTTTATGAAAGTTTTGAGTGGAATGATTACGGTAAAGATGATGATGATGATGATGTTATGGAAGTTACTGGAAAGGACGTTTCTAAAGCATGGCCTAACACGAATGCTTATATCTTCATTGATATGTTGGATGATGTGGTTAAGAAAAATTAGGGGATAAATAACAATTTGCACCTACTGCTTGGACATCAATAAGAATCCAATTGATTGCAAAAATTGGATACCCTTATACACAAGAACAAGTGAATAATAAGTATCATCTATTGGCGTCCGATTATATATTATATGTTTCATCGACTTTTTCTTTTTCCTTTTTTTTAAACACATTTGTAAATGTCCGTCGAACTCATGTGATTTGCTACTTTCTCTATATAAAGGACAATGATGGGCTAAGAAGTTTCGGAAAAGAGGATGTTCTAAGTATCCATAACTACAAAATATTTTGGAACTACGATTGCAATGGGTATGAATACTCAAGCTTCAGAAAATGTACCATCTGACAGTGAAGATGATGGGGTAGGTGTTAAAAAGGAAGATGATGATGTCAATGTTAGGACTCGCTTGTGGATAGAAAGAGGAGTAGGAATTCTACAAAGAAAATTGGTGAGAAGGAGAGCTCTAGTGCAACTTTGTCAAGTTTCCAAGGTGGTTTAGTTGAGAGTTCAAGAAAGAGATAGAGATTTTTGAGAAGAGGTTGATGTCAATTTCATCTTACCTGAGGGTCAAGCTACCATAGTGTGTACAGCTGAAAGTGATGACCCTGTGAAGAAAGTTAAAGAAGTTATTGCATGTTTAGGTAATCTTGAGGGCATTGATAGGGAGCAATATGCAAAAGGTTTTGAGAGACTGTGTGGTGCACTTCGGAGGGGCATGTTCATGGATATTCGGGATAGTAGGAAGGTTTATGTTGTCTGTAATTTGAAGTGACACTGTGGGTGCTTACGTAGTTTTTACTGGCGTGCTTTCAATTTGAAGTGCATTTTTGTATTTCTCTTGTAATGTTCTCTTATTTGGTGTACTCGAACTAGTGGGGTTCGCCCTCAGTTATGATTGTGATAAATGGATTTCAGTTTGTGTTAATAACAACTTGTTTTCTTGTTATGTTCTCGCATTAATTTTGCCATGTTGAACATTATGGACCCAATTATGCTTAGGATTTATAATGCTTATCAATTGCTTGATGAGTTAGATGAGATTGAGGAAGATGAATTGTTTGATGTTGCAGAGGTTATGAGCATAATAAGAATTGCGGATAAAAAGATATGTACACAAATAAACAGCCCATGAGGGCTTTAGCACTTAGACGACATGATTATGTGTTAAGAGTTAATTAATGGTCATGAACGTAGGTGTTATGATATGTTGAGGATGAACTCGCCAGTTCTCATAGCATTATGTGAACTTTTAAAGGCTAAAATTGGTTTGAAAGATTTTAGACAACTCAATGCACTAAAAAATTAGCAATTTTCCTGCTTGTACTCACACAGAACTCAAAGAACAGCATGGTTGCGGAGTGCTTCCAACATTCGGGCCAGACCTTATCTTATCACTTCAACCATGTTCTCAAGAAAGTCTATTGGCTTGCACAAAAAATTATTTCGCTCCCAGATCAAAGTGATGTTCCACCAGAAATTCTACATAACCTCGAATATTATCCTTATTACAAGGTAAAACTTTTCCTATGGATATAAAACTACCAAATTATTTGATACTTGTAGATGATATTGATATGCTTATGTGTTGTAATTGTATTCGAGCAAGATGGTACTCATGTTGATGCATGCACACTGGCTTATGAGCAAGTTCGTTACAGCAAAAGAAAATTGACAAAACATAGAATGTACTGTGCGTGTGTACTTTTGACATTTACATCAATTCTGTTATGAAATACCCCATAATTTTTAATAAATTTTTTATCACTTTAAAATAAATAAATAACTAATTAAATAAGTTTGTGGTCTTTTTGTAATATTAGAAAAGTTTTGGTGCCTTGTGAATAAGAGGCTTAAGTTTAGGGGGTTTCGTGTAATTTGCCAATTTGGGGCTTTGATATGAATAGCATTTTCCCCTTCCAGCCTCCTCTTTCTTCCCGGCAGGCCGCCTCTCCCATTCTCTTCTCCATTTCAGCCCTAAATTGCTTGTGCTTTGGAGATTTTCTGTCTATGTCATGTGGCGTGGTTTGGGGGGATTGAGTTTTCGTTGAATCGCTGGTATAAGGTAAGGGAACTCGTACTTTTTACTGTGGCAAGAGTTATACCTTCTTCAAATCTGAAAAATCATTGGGGGTTGATCAAATCTTTTGTAAAGGTTTGTAATTTTTGTTAGTGTAAGGGGCTTTATCTATTCTTGCTGCGGTAATGGATTGTTTTGACGAATATCTTATCATTTTACCATGTATTTCGGTTGCCGCAAGGCCCGCAACAGATTGTTCCTCTTGAAACTGGTAGCGGCCATGTGTTTATTGCTTTCAAATTTGATTTCCATGTTTGGTCACATGAGGTTGCTGATCACATGGAGTCTTTTGGCATTTGTTACCAGGTCATGAACCTTACAATTGTGTATATCTTTCACCTTGGTTCTTGGTTCTTGTAGTGCCTTTTCATAAAGAACAAAATTAGAGAATTCCACCTCCATGACTGCCATGTATTTTTGGTTCCTAAAACCATCTTGATTGTAAGGTTGTATGTGTATTTCAATTTCTTTGGAGATGTGCGACAGTGCACCAGCTCTCTTCTTCCAGATTTTTATCCCGTATTCTTTTTCATTTCTGGTTTCTATTGCTTCTGGGCTATGACTTTGGTCAGCCGTGTATGGGTGTTCTTTTTCTTTCCTTAGGTGTTTTCATTTGTCTTCATTCTCAATAACCTCTTCATGCTATTTTTTTACAAAGATTCGTTTGTAGACCATTGTTCTGTCATTGTTCAGCTTGAAAACCATTGCTCAAACCTTTTCCGACATGTAAACTACTGCTGCTTGTTTAATGATTTAATGGCAAGGTAGCTTGCAAGAGTGTAGTTTTTCTTAGGGAACCCATTCGTTTTGCATATGGCAAATTAGTTGACTGAGATGTGCAAAAACCCATATATCATCTTGCAGACCATTGCTCTGTTTTGTTTTTCTTCTAGCTGGTAATCCATTGTTCTGTTTTGTTTTTCTTCTAGCTGATAAACCATTGCCCTGTCCTTTTCCAGCATGTAAACTACTACTCTGTCCTCTTTCATTTGTAAACTATTGTTGTGTCCTAAATTTTGTAGTCTATGGCTGCATCTTCTTCAATTCTTTTCATAAGACATGACCAGGCGGGGACTTGTTCAAGTGTCATATTGATTTTGCGTCCTCTCTTTTGTCACTAACTACTATAATACATTTTTATGTATCTGTTTACACATCAAAGTAATCCACTCGCTCTTGGCATACATTGAATCCGTACGTTTGTGAGCGTCAATTTAAAATTCACATTGACTATGTTTGAACAACATTCAAATTGAGAGGGTCCTTTGGACACACGTTTGTTTATGCTGGCGATCAGTGGACGCCTAGCATGTTACCGGTAGCACACGTTTGATGTTTGTATGTTTGGTTCGACGTTTGGGTCTTATGACCAACATAATCATCGTATATTTTTGTTGTGTAGCGTTCCAGGCATATATATATATATATATATATATATATATATATATATATATATATATATATATATATATATATATATATATATATATATATAGCACTGTTGCTAGCGCTGTTTGGCCGTCCGCTATATAATGTAGCGGACGAAAATTGGCCGTCCGCTACATTATGTAGCGGACGGTGCTAGCGCTGCTAGCGCTAGCAATGGATCACGATCCATATATATATATATATATATATATATATATATATATATATATATATATATATATATATATATATATATATATATATGTTTAGAGTTGAAGCTTAATCACGTTTGTTTTGGTATTTGATACAAGAATTTGGTTTACCATTTCCATCAAGTATGGTCGTTTGACTCTGTTAGTTTTTGTTTTGATATCTTGTCATTTTGTACCTTACTGAGCTATTTGAGCTCACCATTTTCCTCTATCTTGCCCCTTGTCACACAGGTTAAAGAAGTGACTAAGGATCCTTGTAACAACGTAGGGATTTTGAGATTTTTGATTTAGTTTGTTAAACTTTGTAGTTTATTTTGAGAACTTTATCCGGATGTGGGTAATTTGATTGAATTGACTTGGTGTAATCTGTTTTAGCCTTTGCGTTTAGTAGATGGTTTTGTAAGGGATTATTTAGAGAATGGATTGTATTAGATTTTTGTTTTATGGAGATATTTTATTTTAAAGGATTTAGTTGCTCTATTTATACCTGTGTCACCAGAACTATAGCGGTATATCAGGAAATTTGATCCTAGTCACGGCTTCCATTTTGGGGGCGTGACATGTTATGGCTGGTTAGGAAGGAACTGCGCATAATTCCAGAGTGATTTTTGAAACAATCACTAACACCGCTAATAAGTATCGAGTGCCTGTAAGAGGTACACATTTGCATACATTGGTGTAAGTGTGTTCTTTTTCTTTCTTGATACGTAGTCGTAATTACAAGTTTTACTTGACATTGCAGTTCGTTACTATGCTGTTGATTCTGGCTACACAAATATGATAGGGTTCTTAGCACTTTATGGAGGAGAATGATATCACTAAGCTGATTTTCAAAGAACTGGGCCACCAGCATGCATTAAGGAATTGTTCAATCATAGACACTCGTCATTACGCAATGTTATTGAGAGGTCTTTTGGAGTTTTAAAGAAATGCTTTCCGGTTTTAAGTAAGATGACACCATATTCGGTTAAAACTCATAAATACATACCCATTACATGTTACACTCTTTATAATTTCATTAGAAGAAACGATCGAGATGATCAATACTTTTAGGATTTTGCAATGAAAGACATGATTGTTCTAGGCGCTAAGACCAATTCACAAGATAAAATCCCTGTAGATTTAAGTAATCCACGACCATAACAGAGAATGAATGTAGTTAGAGATTGCATTGTTAGAATGATTTAGGAGAGAAGAGGTTGGTTTATTGTTGATATTCATTTAATATCACTTGAGTCTTGGACTATGGATGTAATAAAGTTATAAGACTTGCGAAATGTTATGCTTTTCAATAGATCAAATTTGTTACACATGATATATTTGAATAACTATTGTTGACTATTTGAGTTTTGACATATTTTTTTAATATTTGTTTAGTTATATGAGAATGTATCCAAAAAAAAAAGCCTTAAATAGTTGTCATGTCAATCGGTTTTAGTTTTCAATTTTTTGAAAAAAATAAAAAACTCTTTTCAGTTTTTGTGGAAAAGGGAAATCTTTTGTTGCAATAGAAGCAGAAGTGACGTGGATTATTCAAGAATCGAAATCGATTTGCTTTATAAAAAGAAGATATCAATGAACTTCTATGAAATGGTTTCACGGATTCCGGCAATTGTCGTGATCTTGGAATATCACCGAGAAATAGAAATCCATCTTATCAAAGGATTTCTTGCGATTATTTATAGTATCGAATGAGTGAATCATCTACTTTGGTATCTTATTGAACAAAAATGGTGATATTCTCCCTCCACTGATAAAGAATTTCAATTTTTGGGAAGTGTCATGATCATCCAATAAGAAAGGTTTCCATTTTTTCAAATGAAGGATTTGAAGACTTATTGATTCTAATAACTGATTGCAGAATTGATTATTCGAACCTTTTAATTTATAGATGTAGATCTCAGACCTCTAAATGGGGATATTCCCGGAATTCACAAAGAGGAAAGGAAGGAAGGTAGACAAAAAGAAAAGCCACTTGGACAAAAAGAAACGAAGTGGTAAAAAAAATTGGAAACTGGAAACTCTTTCTTACATGTAATGTGATTAACGTATGTTTAGCGTTTGTATACACTAGCATGTCTTGCGAACCAACCCAAAAGATCTCCACAGTTGAGCTGCTCCAATTCACACCAGCACTTGAAGTGAACCGAAGACTTCAAAAGAACTTTTGTAACAGCGAAGTAGCAAATCAAAGTTTACGCATACTTGTCACTTGACATGCTGTGAGAACCAAATAAGAAAAAGGCCAATTTATTTTAGTAAAACTTGTTATTCAATTTCGGGGACAAAGACCACGTTATCTAGAGTTGCTTGTTTGGGTAAAAACTGAAACGAAACCAAATATTCTGGTTTTGATTTAAATCTTCACGCTTTCAACCTAAACCGAATTGACTTATGATTCAATTATTTTCGAATTTCGGGTTCAACCCGAAGTTCCATAATAATTTAAATTAAGGTGGAAGCTTACCTCAAGTGTAATAATAAAGAGTTAGTTATAGCATATGCAAATCTATGCAAACAACTAATCTTTAATATCCCTATAACGTACCATTAGTGTTATAGATCGACCGTTGTAGAGGTCTCCCAAACTCTTTTGGCAATAGAACTATAGATGCACTGTAAATCTAAGATTTTGTTTGTGGTTTTCAACCTGTGAGATGAAATTTTCCAATTGAATCTCATGAACAAAAAAGAAAAAAAAAACAATTCTATACTATATAAATTTGGATTCGACTTACTGGGAGACTCCCAATCAAGGAACTGGCCGGCCCAACCCTGCCCTAAATTGGCCCGGGCTAGCCCAGTCCTATGATGATTGATGAACAATGCCGGCCCTAACCATAAGGCCTTGGGCAGGGGCTAGGGCTAGGCCTGATTTTTGCAGATTTTTATCCGGCATTGATTGTGGCGCATGGGCGCGGCGACGATAGTCGCAGAGACAATACTTGGTGTCGGGGGCACGTATCATGACAATGGAGCATTGGCGGGGCGACGAACGTCGCGGATTAATACTTGGTGCCGAGGCACATGTTATGGAAGTGGCGACGAAGGTCGCGAGACAATACTTGGTGTCGGGGGCACGCATCATGAGAATGGCACAATGGCGCAGCAACGAACATCGCGGAACAATACTTAGTGCCGGGGGCCGTATCATGATAATGGCGCGCGATGACGACTGTCACGGGGATACACTTGGTGCTGAGGCACATGTTATGGAAATGGCACATGGGCGCGACGACGAAGGTCGCGGAGCAAGACTTGGTGCCGGGGGCACGCAACATGAGAAGGGGCGCACTGGCGATGCGGGCGACAAGAGTCGCGGAGCTGGCGCGTGGACGACGAAGGTCAGCAGAGATGGCACGGGGCGATGCGAGTCACGGAGATGGCGTGCGGGCGACGAGAGTCGCGGAGTTGGCACGCGGGCGACGAGAGTCGCAGAGTTAGAGTGTGGGCGATGGGAGTCGGGAGCTGTTGTACGGACGAGGGCGACGAAGGTCGTGAAGATAGCGCGCGGGCGACGAGAGTAGCGGAGTTGGAGCGCGGGCGACTGGAGTAACAAAGGTATCGCTCGGACACCGGTGACGAAGGTCGCAAAGATGGCATGCGAGCGATTAGAGTCGTGGAGATGGCGCGCGAGCGACGAGAGTCGCGGAGTTAGAGCGTGGGCGACGAGAGTCGCGGAGTTAAAGCGCGAGGACTAGCGAACGGTTGTCGTGGTGACAGAGTGCGGCGGTGAATGACGGTCATTGCGACTACGGCGTGTGACTAACCATGAGTGACTTTCGTCGGTCGTCAAGGTAGGTGGCCGACCCCCCTAAGTGGCCGACCCCTCTAGGTGGCCGAGCCCCTTGGGTGGCGACCCCCCTAGGTGGCCGATCCCCTTGGGCGGCCGACCCCTTGGGTGGCTGACCCCCTTGAGGGGGAAGGCACACCAAGGTTGCTTCACTAAGGGAAAAAGCATGATGACTTGATTATGTGATGCTTTGACCGGCATGAGACCGTTGAAAAGTTGACCGTTGAATGCGCCTACATGTCATGAGAATTGGGATTCCCAGTGGGCTATTGGTGTAGCCAAGATAGGGTGGGAACATAGCCCCTGCATGTGGTGTGCGCGGAGGGGCAACCCGAGCAGGCGCTGCACGCATAAACACGTAGCAAGATGTTGATGTTGTTTGGCTAGAAAGTTGTTGACATTGACTTTGAGTGACGAAGGTGAAGAGTTGGCGGCATAAGCGATAAGCGTCGCGGGGTCGGCGTCCGAGCGATGGCGACAAGGGTTGCAAAGATGACGTCCGAATGAATTGGGGTCGCGGAGTGACGTCCGGCTGACGGGGTCACGAAGTGCCGTTCGGGCGACGGGGGTCGCAGTGATGAGGGGCGGGACAAAGGCGCGGTCGGTCGTTGAGATGCGGGGGCAGTCCACGACGGGCGCAGGGGCCGCAGGCAATGCAAGGGCACTGTAAATTGACAGTGAGCCCAGGGGCGTGATTGTATCAGTGGTGCGGCACACTAGCGCGACGGAGTGACGTCCGGGCAACGGGTGTCACGAAGTGACTTCCCGGCTATGGGGGTCGCGGAGTGACTTTCGGGCGATGGGGGTACAGAATGACGTCTGGGCGACGGAGGTCGCGGAGTAACTTTCGGGGATGAGGGTCGCGGAGTGACGTCCGGGCAATGGGAGTTACAGAGACGGCGCCCGGGCAATGGGCGACGAGGCTCGCAGAGACGGCGCTCAGGCGACGGGCGATGAGCGTTGCGGAGACGGCTCCTGGGCGATGGGGGTAGCGGAGATATTACACAGGTGATGGGCAATGGGCAATGACCGGTGCTGAACAATGAACGAGAGAGGTAGGTGGTGCGAGCTGCCTTACGCATCGCAAACGTACCAAGGAGTGATGTTGGAGGACGGTGTTTGGTGATGGTGAGGTTGTTCAGCTGACGTGGGTGGAAGCCCTTTGTGTGAAGGTGGTTTTGGTGGGGCGATGGGTAAGGGCCGAAGGTGTTGCATTGTGGCGGTGGAGACTGAATGCGGTGTTGCCTTGTGAAAATGGTGGGTGCTTTTGTTTGAATAAGAAACATGAAATTTCTCAAGGTTGGCTCTAACCTTACCACATTTCATGGCCAATAATGTCATTCATCAAGCCTAGAACAGACATCATTCATGACAACAAAAGCAATGCAAGAATTGAGGCAACAGAGAAACCAAAGCAGATTAAGGTGGTGAAAATTTCTTTTTTCAAACCAAAAGAGCAGTGAAATTAAAACAAAGGGGGGGTTGGCGAGGTGGTTAGGAGGGGGGGTTGGCAAGGTGGTTGGGTCGGCCAGGGGGTCGTGGTGGTTGTGGGTTTGGCCAACAGGCTCAGCCGGAGAGGTTGGCAGGGTAGGGGGTCGAGGTAGCAGGGGGGTCGACGAGGGTGGAGATGATGAAAGAAGAAGAAGGGTGGAGGCACGGAGCGCCGGGGTTGCCGTGAGCGGTGGGCTTACGGGGTCGGGGAAGAGGGAGGGAGACATAGAGAGGCCGAGGGGGGGTCAGTGGGGGGGGGGGGGTTTGGTGGGGTAGGGTCGGCATGGGGAGTGGCAAAAGCTGAAGAAAAAAAAAGGAGGAAGATGCCGTGGTCGGCGGCCATGGGCTGCCGCAGGGAGGTCGGCGGGGTGTGGGGTCGGGAGGAGGGAGCTCGACAGGAGGAGGAGGAGATGGCGGAGAGGGGCTACCAGAGGTGGCCAGGCTCAGCAGGGAGGCCGAAGGGTCGGCTGCGGCGCGAGGCAGGTGCGACGCATGGAGGAAGATAGAGAAGAGATTAGGGTTCTGGCATCCAGGTCAGGGTACAAGTCAGTTTGGGTGGGTGGGTAGACCGTTGGGAACTAAGTGAAACGAGGGGAAACAGGGTGGGGCAGTCGCGGGCAGGGTTCTACCCCTTCTTGATTTCTTTTGATTTTGACTTTGAAAATTGAATTGGAATTTTATTTATTTATTTATTTTTTACAAAGCCCAAAGAGATTTTTCAACATCTATATAAATAGCATGAGAGGGGTATGAAAAATTTATTTTGATGAAAAAACTCTTCTAAGTGGAAGGAAGAGAGAGAAGGGATGGAGGGGAGATAGATGAAAATTTTTTGGTTGAAAATTTTCTAAGTGCTAGGGAGAGCACCAAAGGGTGAAAATTTTTTGAAAAGATTCTAAGTGTAGAACGAGGATGAGAAAGTGATGACCCGCCGTGAGCAGGTAGGGTGCAAGGGAGGTGGGGAAAAAAAATTCCAAGTGTTGAGAAACTTTTCCAAGTGTTGAAAAATTTTGCTAAGTATTGAGCTGGAGCAAGGGTGCCGAGGGAAGTCGCAAGGAATGATGACCCGACCGCGAAAAATGAAGAAATTTTTCTTAGTGTTAAAGAGTGAAGAGGGTGCCAAGTGAAGTCGCGAGGGTGATGACCCCGCCGCAAAAAATGAAGAAATTTTTCTAAGTGTTGAAGAGTGAAGAGGGTGTCGAGTGAAGCCACGGGGGTGATGACCCCACCGCAAAAAATGAAGAAATTTTTCTAAGTGTTGAAGAGTGAAGAGGGTGCCGAGTGAAGCCGTGGGGGTGATGACCAGACTGCGAAAAATGAAGAAATTTTTCTAAGTGTTGAAGAGTGAAGAGGGTGCCAAGTGAAGTCGCGGGGGGTGATGACCCGACAGCGAAAAATGAAGAAATTTTTCTAAGTGTTGAAGAGTGAAGAGGGTGTCGAGTGAAGCCGCGGGGATTATGACCCTACTGCAAAAAATGAAAAATTTTTCTAAGTGTTAAAAAGTGAAGAGGGTGCCGAGTGAGCCGGGGGGTGATGACCCGACCGTAAAAAATGAAGAAAATTTTCTAGTTGTTGAAGAGCGAAGAGGGTGTCGAGTGAAGCCGCGGGGGGTGATAACCCGACCGCAAAAAATGAAGAAATTTTTCTAAGTGATGAAGAGTGAAGAAAGTGCCGAGTGAAGCCGCGAGGGTGATGACCCGACCGCGAAAAATGAAGCAATTTTTTTAAGTGTTGACCTTAAGCAAAGGCTCCGAGAGAGGTCGGGAGGGGTGGTGACCTGACTGCGGAAAATGAAGAAAAATGTCTAAGAGTTGAGCTCGGGCAAGGGCTCCAAGGGAGTCCGCGAGGGGTGGTGACCTGACCGCGAAAAATGAAGAATTTGTTCTAAGTGTTGGAGAGAGGGTGAAGGGCTCCGAGGAAGGCCGCGGGGGGTGGTGACCTGACCGTGAAAAATGAAGAATTTTTTTTCTAAGTGTTGAGAATGGAGAGTGGAGCTCGGCGGTGGGTCGGCATCGATAACCGGCTGAGTGACAGAGGCATGAGAGGGTTGGCAAGACGTGTTGCGTGCATGCCCACGAGGTCACACGGCCTGAGGGGATGTTGGCTGACGGAGTTGAGACTTAGTAGCGTGGCTTGAGCCAACTCGTGTACCACCCACCAAGTCGCTGCAATGAGAGGCATGCAGAAGGGGTACGAAATTTGGCTTGCTTGGGGTAGGCAAGGGGTGAAGCCCTCAATGAAGTGGGACAAAGCACCAAGGGTGGTGCCAGTAGAACAATGTTAGCTTGGAAAATCTCCAAGTCTAGAAATGACGACCTTTTGGATGGCTGGGTAGAGGATGTGACTAGTAGTCCCGGTAGCCATACGTTGCTGACACATGGTTGCTTGGGTGTGTCAGGCAAGGAATGAACTGCACTGTTGGTAGTCCTCGTAGCTCTCCGTTGCACATGCATGATGCCTAAGTCTGGAAGATATGCAGACTGCAATACGATGCTCACCTCCCCAGCGGAGTTGCCAAAATGTTGCCTAGGAAAAGGGGTTCGCTGCTACGCGGAGGTGCCACAAAGGATGCAGTCTGAGTCAGCTTCCAGGTAGGGAAAGTAGGAGACATCAAGGATGGAGTATGGGCTGAGAACAAGGCTCCCCAGACAGGTCGCGAGGGCTGGCAGAGCCGCGCAGGCAGGGCGATGACGAACAGGACCGACGGTCAACAGTCCGAGTCAATGGTGCAGCGTCAAGGGTCCAATGTCAAAAGTCCAAAAGTGTTTCTCTCACTAGAATTCCAAAGAGAATGGCTTTTTAGAGAGAGAAAGTGAAAATGTCAAATGAGAGAGAAGTCTGTCCTTGAATAAGCTCCAAAGTCCACTATTTATAGGCAAAAAAGTGAATATGTCATAAGTTGACATGTTTAGTCCCCTGGGAGCGGCACATCGCCAGGGGGTCCAAGGTACTGATTCTCCGTTGGACTGCCGGTCCCCAAGTTCATGCTGCCCTGCCCTTGCAACATCTCTTTGCCTATCTGAGGAGATTGATCATGTCGCGGTAACATGGTCAGAGTAGCCCGTTGCCTCAGCCACCAGTCCAAGCCCTTACTGAATCCCACGAGGTGCGTCAAGAGACGCGCAGAGGACCCGACAGCGTTGAGGGTTGTCCCTGTAGCCAACTACCAGGAGGAATAGGCGTGATGCCCTCCGAGGACCTGCTCCCGTCCTGGAGTGACCCGGGGGTCATTGCCCTGGTGGTGTCAACGATCAACAGCAACATGAGTGGGCATGGTCACCACTCAGTGCTTAGAGTCCGTTGTGGGGAAGTCTTTGTGTCAGAGCCCCTGCGAGTGTGATGCTGATGGCTTTAAGGTTGTGCCGGCGATGGCTTCAGTGTTGTGAGCCCATCCCGTTGTGAGGGTCGGAGCCCCCGGTGATTGTGTCGGCGATGGCTTTAAGCCCATCCCGCAGTTTGATTGAGCTGGCGATGGCTTTAAGCCCATCTCGCATCCCGTAGTTTGATTGAGCCGGCAATGGCGTTAAGCCCATCCCGCATCCCGCAATTTGATTGAGCCGGCAATGGCGTTAAGACCATCTCGCAGTTTGATTGAGCCGACGATGGCGTTAAGCCCATCCCGCAGTTTGATTGAGCCGGCGATGGCTTTAAGCCCATCCCACAGTTTGATTGAGACGGTAATGGTTAAAGGTTGTGAGCCCATCCCGCAGTTTGATTGAGACGGCAATGGCTTAAAGGTTGTGAGCCTATCTCGCAGTTTGATTGAGCCGGCTATGGCGTTAAGCTCATCCCGCAGTTTGATTATGCAGGCGATGGTGTTAAGCCCATCCCATAGTTCGATTGAGCCGGCGATGGCGTTAAGTCCATCCCGCAGTTTGATTGAGCCGGCGATGGCGTTAAGCCCATCCCGTAGTTTGATTAAGCCGGCGATGGCTTTAAGCCTATCCCGCAGCTTGATTGAGTCGACGATGGCTTTAAGGTTGTGAGCCCATCCCGCAGTTTGATTGAGCAGGCGATGGCGTTAAGCCCATCCTGCAGTGAGGGATCCTTGCGCTGGAGCACTACGAGTGAAGCCCCTGAAATATTGCACACTCCGGAGAGTGGGTCGAAGCATGTTCCACGTCCATGGCGAGGGCGTATGGTGTGGTGAATAAGTGTGATGCCCGGAGGCCTGTAACATGATTGTGGCGCTTGGGCGCGGTGCCTACATCACGATGCATTGATTGTGGCGCATGGGCGCGGCGACGACCGTCACAGAGACAATACTTGGTGCCGGGGGCACGTATCATGACAATGGCGCATTGGCGGGGCAACGAACTTCGCGGAGCAATACTTGGTGCCGGGGCACATGTTATGGAAGTGGCGCATGGGTGCAGCAACGAAGGTTGCAACGAGACAATACTTGGTGCCGGGGGCACGCATCATGAGAATGGTGCAAGGGCGCAGCGACGAACGTTGCGGAACAATACTTGGTGCCGGGGGCACGTATCATGACAATGGCGCATGGGCGTGGTGATGACATCGCGGGGATACACTTGGTGCCGGGGCACATGTTATGGAAATGGCGCATGGGCTCGGCGACGAAGGTTGCGGAGCAATACTTGGTGCCGGAGGCACGCAACATGAGAAGGGGCTCACTGCTGCAGCGACGAAGGTGTGCGGGCAATGAGAGTCGCGGAGCTGGGGCGCGGACGCGGGCGACGAAGGTCACAGAGATGGCGCGCGGGCGATGAGAGTCATGGAGATGGCACGCGGGCGACGAGTGTCGTGGAGCTGGAGTATGGGCGACGGGAGTCGCAAAGCTGTCGTGCGGATGCGGGCGAAGAAGGTCGCGAAGATGGCACGCGGGTGATGAGAGTCGTGGAGATAGCCCGCGGGCGACTAGAGCCCGGAGTTGGAGCGCTGGCGACGAGAGTCACGTAGTTGGAACGCAGGCGACGAGAGTCACGTATTTGGAGCGCGGGCGACGGGAGTCGCGGAGCTATCGCGGGTGACGAAGGTCGCAGAGATGGCGTGCAGGGGACTAGAGTTGTGGAGATGGCGTGCGAGCAATGAGAGTTGCGGAGTTGGAGCACGAGCGACGAGAGTCGGGGAGTTAGAACGCGAGGACTAGCGAACAATCGTCGCAGCGGCGAGCGAAGGTCGTTGCGACTACGGCTCGCGACTAACTGTGAGCGACAGTTTTCGGTCATCAACATAGGTGGCAGACCCCCCTATGTGGCCGACCCCTCTAGGTGGCCGACCCCTTGGGTGGCTGACCCCCTAGGTGGCCGACCCCCTTGAAGGGGAAGGCACACCAAGGTTGCTTCACAAAGGGAAAAAGCATGATGACTTGATTATGTGACGCTTTGACCGGCATGTGAGCGTTGAAAAGTTGACCGTGGAATGCGCCGACATGTCATTAGAATTGGGACCCCCAGTAGGCCTATTGGTGTAGCCTAGATAGGGTGAGAACAAGTTGTTTGTAATTTATTTTTAAATTATATAACCAAATAATTATTTACATATTTCTCCTCCCTTATATTCTACTTCAAGCGCGTTATCTCTCTCTCTCTCAACACTTTTTTTTCCTTGATTGTGGTATGAGAATCTATCTGTTTAAAAGTTAGATTATACTTTATGTTACTTAAATTTTAAAAAGGAAAACTCTCATTTTCTTTAAAGAGTTGAGATTTAGTGGTGTTTCTTTGTATATTAATTTATAAGTAAGTAATATAATAGCACTCTTATATATGTTCTAAACATAAATAAAAATTATATAATTTAAATTACTTTTTGTTTCAAACAAAAAATGGTGAATTTAATTCTAAATTTAATTTCACGGAGTAGGTGAAGTATCAAAGGGCCTCAAAGAATAACCTCAGAATTTTGAAAATAAATAACAAGAATTTTTTAGAAAAAAATTTGTTGGGCCCAAGCCCGCCCCTAAACATTGGGCCTAGGGCCAAGGCTTGGACTGGGCCTAGATATCCCTCTCCTCTAGCCTGGCCATGCCCAGGCCCAGTTCCCCACCCCTTAGGCCCGGCCCTGCCCGTTTTCTCGGATGGCCGGCTGGGCCGGCCCGCAGGGCTCGGGCTAGGCCGGCCCGAGCCCCGCCCATTGACATCACTATAGAGAACAATCAATCCTGACTTTTTAGAGTCTTCACTTACGATAAAAAATGAATAACCACGAGTGAACACTAACAAACTTATCTAGCAAATCAAAATCTGGTTCTAAGGTAAGTTCGACTCTACTCATGACTCCCTCTCCATTCCCTCACATTTCATAATTACCGGCTGATGATTTCAAAACTCGTATTCTCTTCCTCACAGCGCACACTTCTACAAGTGATTAAGACTCAGCGCTATAGTCTCGGAAAAATTTCTATCCTAACTGCTTGAATCTTCATAGATAAAGTAAGAGAACCGTTGTAAATAAAGTTATCATTGACTATTTGCAAAGTGAAAGAAAGTGATTGAGTTGAACAACAAAGACCTAGAACAAAAGAAAAAGAAAAACCTTTTGCTACTCTTTAAGACTTATGACACATTTTGTGGTTCCTAAAAAGGTTAAATATATTTATGTATCCCAACAGTAAGCGAAAATCTCACTTGAGGACTTTTCAATTTTTACACATCATGGTCTGGAGCTTTAATTTTGCCATTAATAAGTACTTTCGTCCAAATCTCTAACTTTGAGGATAAAATCGTCAGGGGCATAAGCATTACTTTACCTGCAATTATGGCAGAAAACCAAAATTTTTCCTCTTTCCACTGTCGGCCACCGCCTAGTTCCCGGCTATCAGCCGCCCACTTTCCCGGCAACCAACCCAAAATTGCTTTTCAACCTGCCAAACCCAACCCAAACTACCACACACCGCTGCCCTCAAACCCAACCCTACCACTTGTACCGACCCGTTCCTCAATCGGCCACAGTGACACACACATGCACGATACACACGCGCGAGCACACACACGCACAGGCAACACACATAGTCAAAATCCCACATGTTCACCTTCTCCCCCTACCCCTCACCCAATTGCCCCATCTTTCACCCCCTAACACACACGACACAAACAGAATACCCACCCGTTCACCCCATTGCCCATCACTGCACAACATTTCACCCACATACGCACATACAGAAACACATATACAGAGAAGTACAGACACAAAAGAACACACACTGTAATACCCCATATTTTTTAATAATTTTCTATCACTTTAAAATAAATAAGTAAATAACTAATTAAATAAGTTTGTGACCTTTTTGTAATATTAGGATAGTTTTGGTGCCTTTTGAATTAGAGGCTTAAGTTCAGGGGGTTTCGTGTAATTTGCCAATTTGGGGCTTTGATATAAATAGCCTTTTTTCCCTTCCAGCCTCCTCTTTCTTCCCTGCAGGCCGCCTCTCCCAGTCTCTTCTCCATTTCAGCCCTAAATTGCTTGTGCTTTGGAGATTTGCGGCCTAAGTCGAGCGGCGTGGCTTGGGGGGATTGACTTTTCATCGAATCGCTGGTATAAGGTAAGGGAATTAGTACTTTTTGCTGTGACAAGGGTTATACCTTCTTCAAATCTGAAAAATCATTGGGGTTGATCAAATCTTTTGTAAAAGTTTGTAATTTTTGTTAGTCTAAGGGATTTTAACGCTCCTTGCTGTGGCTTGGGTTTCATTCTTTAATTCTGAAAAATCATCGGACTCGATCAATCTTCTTGTGTAAGGGACTTTCTCTATTCTTGCTGTGGTAAGGGATTGTTTCGAATATCTTATCGTTTTAACTTGCATTCCGATTGCCGCAAAAGATTGTTGCTCTTGAAATTGGTAGCGGCAGTGCGTTTATTGTTCCAATTTGATTTCCATGTTTTGTCCCATGATGTTGCTGCTTACATGGTGCCTTTTTAGGTAATTGTTAACGGGTTTTGAACCATATAATTTTGTACATCTTTCACCTTGATTCTCGTAGTGCTGTTTATTAAGAACAAGATGTAGCAGCCCCAGCAGTTGAAGCCCCAGCTGAAGCTCAGGAGGGAACTAGGGACGGAGCTGAGACAGAATGGCCACAAGGTGCAACTCGAGCTCCATTGAAGACATTGAAGATCAAAATCATCAAGAAGAAGCCTGTGACGCCAGTAACGACGTCGCTTGGAGAAGATGTTCGCCTCTAAGGGAACGGCAGCGTTTGGGCTTATGTTCGCGCCTAAGGGAACAGCAGCGTTTGGACACCCAACCTATTAGATGAGACGACAGCGTTTGAGGCCACCATTTAAAGATTACATTTAAATTTCTTTAGCGGCACTTTCCTATTTTTCAAAAAGTTGCCTCTTATTTCTATTTTCCTGTTTGAATTTCAGTTGTGATTTCCTATAAATCAGGGGAAGAGATGATGTAGAAGCATGACAAATGTGATATGAGAACCTTCTCTCTCTAGTGAATTCTATTCTCTCCTATCATTTCTGGTTCTTCTCTCTTTAATTCCATTCAGTTGCTAATTCCCTCCGTAAATTCAAACTGAGAACGAGAATTAATTGGCCATGGACGTGGTGTTTCAAGCTCGATACACTACAACTGGTATCAGAGCCTCTTAACGGGGGCCTGTACGAGTCTTTAGCCATAACAATTCACATTTCATTTTATTACGACCTTAAAGGAGATCTGACGAGCTAGTGAAGATGCCGCGATCAGTGAAGAACAACCAGCTCATTGAAGTCGAACATCAAGAAGTTCAGGAGATGTTGGGAATTCGATTAGCAACGTATGACGTTCGTATGGCTTCAATCGAAGCTACCATGGGAGATATGCAAAGAGGCTTCTCTGATCTCAAGTTTGAGCTGGCCAAATTTATGGCTCAGACGAATGCTCGAGTGGAAGCTCAGTCCAAGTCTACCTCAGAACGTGGAGAGTCTAGCCACAAGAACAACCGATCGGAGTATAATCACCAGCAGAACACTCCACCACCTTTTACAGGTAACCTACCACCTCCTAGGTTACCTAAGCTCTCATTTCCTAGGTTCAATGGTGACGACCCTAGGGGTTGGGTGCGTAAGGCTGAGCAGTATTTCGAATTGTGTCCTATACATGAGGACTACAAAGTCCCTTATGCATCGGTACATTTTGATGCTCAGGCAGAACACTGGTATGTTGCCTATATTAAACCAATAGATAATGTAGATTGGAACTCCTTTGTGAGGGATTTGTATGCTAGGTTCTCAGTTATAACTGGAGTAAGTATGTTGGGAGAGTTCAATAAACTCCAACAAATTGGAACGGTCGATGATTACTTCAACAGATTTGAAGCATTACGAGATCAAATAGTGCAGGAATTTGACTATTTGGACGAGTCTTATTTTTGCATGAGTTTTATTGGTGGATTAAGGCCTGAGATCTAGAGTAGAGTTGAACAGTTTGAGGTGGGAAGTCTTACCAAGGCTATACACATAGCCCGAAGAGAGGAAGTGGCAATCCAGAATTTGCTTAGAGGCCACAAGTCTTTGCACACTGTAGTCACCACATCAAATTACACTCAAACTCCCTATAAGCCTACCTTCACCAACCCTGGACCATCCTATAAGCCTACAATTCCTACAACAACAGCCAAACCAGCCACATTTCCACCTATGCCATTCAAACCTCCAGCTCTACCTTACACCAACAGTCTCTAAAAAGGCCTACTACCAACTCCCCCTAGACCTCCTCCAAAATCTAATCAGTTGTCTACAGAGGAACACCAAAGGAGAATGAGCCAGGGATTATGCTTCAGGTGTGGAGCTAAGTTTGAGCCAAATCACAAGAGTGTGTGCCCTATGAGATCTGTAGCTATGATAATAGCTGAGATCATAGATGAAGAGGAATCTGTTGAAATGAGAAGTGATGAAAGGGAACAGCTAGAAGAACCTAACAACTCTGAGCATTTCCCCAACAGTGAACCTGAGATTAGTGTACATACATTGGCAGGGCATGCTTCCCACCATACCATCAAGATTCCAGGACAGGTGGGCAGCAAGCTGTTCCATATCTTGATTGATAGTGGATCAACAGACAATTTCTTGGATCCTCAATCAGCTCACAAGTTAGGATGTACCCTCCAGGCCACCCCTTCATTGACTGTGGCAGTTGCTAATGGAAGTAGACTACAGTTAGACACTATGTGTAAGGGGTTCAAATGGAAGATGGGGACCAAAGAGTTCACTACTGATATGAGGATCTTGCCCTTAGGGGGCTGTGATTGTGTGCTAGGCATGCATTGGTTAAGGCAATTTGGTAGTGTCAACTTTAATTTTGACTCTAACCAAATTTCTTTTCAACATCGAGGCTAACTTGTCATCCTCACAGGAGGAGAATTCCAAGGCACCACCATCAAAATGATTACTGCTCAGGCCATGTCTAAGCTGGTACAGAATAATGTTGGGTCCTTGTATGGTCAAGTCTATGTTGTCACTATTCCCACCAGCGAAGACCAGCCCCCCATGGAAATACAGGAGTTGTTAACTGAATATCAAGATGTGTTTACAGAGCCATAAGGTTTACCACCACACAGAAGTCATGACCACCCAATCAGACTTGAGGAGGGAGCTAAACCAGTCAACCTGAGACCTTACAGGGTCTCTTATGTACAGAAGGATGAAATTGAAAGAATCATCTCAGTAATGTTGCATTCAGGTATCATCAAGCCTAGTAACTCACCATTTGCATCACCTATACTCCTTGTTAAGAAAAAGGATGGTAGTTGGAGGATGTGCATAGATTACAGGGAGTTGAACAAACTGACCATCAAAGATAGGTATCACATCCCTATCATTGACGATTTGTTGGATGAGCTGCAGGGGGCTTCAGTTTTCTCTAAACTGGACCTCAGAAGTGGGTACCATCAAATTAGAGTGCTTGACAGTGACACTCACAAAATAGCATTTCGAACTCACACAGGACACTATGAGTTCTTAGTCATGCCTTTTGGCTTGACTAATGCACCAGCCACCTTCCAAAATTTGATGAATACCATATTCCAGCCTTACTTGAGGAAGTTTTTACTAGTGTTTTTTGATGATATACTGGTGTACAGTAAGGACTTGCAGGCACATCTTCACCATCTTCAGGTGGTGCTACAACTACTGAAGGAACATTCCCTTTTTGCCAAGGAGAGCAAGTGTACTTTTGGTCAGGGGCAAGTAGAGTATTTGGGCCACATTGTTAACCAGAGAGGTGTAGCAGCTGATACAAGCAAGGTGGAGGCAATGCTCAATTGGCCAACTCCTAAATCACTCAAGGATTTAAGGGGGTTCCTTGGACTCACAGGTTACTACAGGAAGTTTGTTAAAGGCTATGGGGTGATCAGCAAGCCCCTCACCAGTTTGCTCAAGAAGGATACTTATTACTGGAATGAAGAAGCTCAAAATGCATTCACTACACTCAAACAAGCCATGGCTACAACCCCAGTCCTGGCACTGCCAAACTTCACATTACCATTTGAAGTAGAGACAGATGCATGTGATGTGGGCATTAGGGCAGTACTCATGCAGCAAAGTAGGCCATTGGAATACATTAGCAAGGGTCTTGGTATCAAAACCATGGCCCTTTCCACCTATGAGAAGGAGTTGTTGGCCTTGGTGCATGCAGTGACTAAATGGAGTCCCTATTTGAGCCATGGCCACTTCATTGTCAGGACTGACCACAGTAGTTTGAAGTATTTGCTTGGCTAGAGAGTTACTTCACTCCTGCAACAGAAACTTTTGTCCACACTCCTAGGCTATGATTTTGAGGTGCATTATAAGAAGGGCACAGATAATGTGGTAGCTGATGCCTTGTCAAGAATACCTCAGCAGTCCAAAGAGGAATGCAATGCAGTTACTGCAGTGACTCCCCTGTGGCAACAAGAGCTGCAAGCCAGCCTTGAGAATGATGAGGAGGCTCAAAAGTCTATCCAGGAGCTGGTGATAGAACCAATGGCCACTTCCTACTATACTTATCAAGGGGGAATCTTGAAGTTCAAAGGCAAGACATATGTGGGAAGCAATGGTTCACTCAGGGAACAAATCTTGCAAGAAATGCACACTTTAGGCCTTGAAGGTCACTCAGGAATCAACAACACCTACAGGCGAGTGAGTATGTTCTTTTATTGGCCCAGGTTAAAGTAACAGGTCACACACATGGTGAGTGAGTGTGATGCTTGCCAAAGGAACAAACATGAAAATGTTCCTTACCTTGGGTTACTCCAACCTCTGGAAATCCCAGAACAAATGTGGACTCACATTACCATGGATTTTGTGGAAGGACTCCCCAAGTCCAAAGGTTAAGACACCATACTGGTAGTGGTGGACAGGCTGAGTAAGTATGCCCACTTTATCAGCCTCTCCCACCCTTTTACAGCAGAAGAAGTAGCTCGTAAGTTCCTGGATACTGTGTTTAAACTACATGGAATGCCTATGTCCATCACCAGTGACAGAGATAAGGTGTTTCTCTCAGTATTTTGGTCCAAACTCTTCATATTACTTGGTACTAAGCTAGCTTACAGCTCAGCATATCATCCTGAGACGGATGGCCAGACTGAAAGGGTGAATAAATGCCTAGAAAACTACCTGCGGTGCATGTGCAGTGATAGGCCTTATAGCTGGACCAGCTGGTTGACCTTAGCAGAGCACTGGTATAACACTAGCCACCACGCAGCCATCAATATGACACCCTTTGAGGCTGTGTATGGTTACAAGCCCAGGTCTCTTAACTTGGCCACTCCAGAGACAACCAACATTACTGATCTGGATGCTTATCTCCAAGATAGAAGTAAGGTTCTCACCTTATTGAAGGACAATCTCACTCAGGCACAAGCTCGAATGCGCCAATATGCTAATTTGCATCGAACTGAGAGAGAATTCGAAGTTGGTGACTGGGTGTATCTAAGGCTGCAGCCATACAGACAAACCACCTTAGCCTTGAGACGCAACTTAAAGCTCTCTCCCAAATTCTTTGGCCCTTACCAGATAGTCCAACATATTGGGAAGGTTGCCTATAGACTGTAATTTCCACCCACTTCCAAGGTGCACCGGGTATTCCATGTCTCGTTACTTAAAAAGAAGGTTGGCCACACGATCACACCCTCTACGGCCTTACCACACTTGGGAACTGAGGGGTAAATCCTCCTAGAACCCATCACAGTTCTTGACCAGAGGATCATTAAACGACAGAATCAGGCTGTGGGACAGGTCCTGGTCAAATGGTCCAACACCAACCAGGGGGAAGAAACTTGGGAGGATTGGGCAGTCCTTAAAAGCAGGTTCCCTAAATTTGACCCTTGGGGACAAGGGTCAATTGAAGGGGAAAGGGATGTAGCAGCCCCAGCAGTTGAAGCCCCAGCTGAAGCTCAAGAGGGAACCAGGGATGGAGCTGAGACAGAATGGCCACAAGGTGCAACTCGAGCTCCATTGAAGACATTGAAGATTAAAATCATCATGAAGAAGCCTGTGATGCCAGTAACGACGTCGCTTGGAGAAGATGTTCGCACCTAAGGGAATGGCAGTGTTTGGGCTTATGTTCGCGCCTAAGGGAACGGCAGCGTTTGGACACCCAACCTGTTAAATGAGACGACAGCGTTTGAGGCCACCATTTAAAGATTGCATTTAAATTTCTTTAGCGACACTTTCCTGTTTTTCAGAAAGTTATCGCTTGTTTCTGTTTTCCTATTTGAATTTCAGTTGTGATTTCCTATAAATCAGGGGAAAAGATGATGTAGAAGCATGACAAATGTGATATGAGAACCTTCTCTCTCTAGTGAATTCTATTCTCTCCTCTCATTTCTGGTTCTTCTCTATTTAATTCCATTCAGTTGCTAATTCCCTCCGTAAATTCAAACTGAGAACTAGAATCAATTGGCCATGGACGTGGTGTTTCAAGCTCGATACACTACACAAAATTAGACAATCCATCTGCCATGAATTTTGGTTCCTAAAACCGTCTTGATTGTAAAGCTGGGTCTTGTATTTTTAATCATTTTGTTGTTTCCATTGTTTCTGGGTAGTGTATTTCGTCAGCCATGTATTGGTCTTTTTCTTTCCTTAGGTGGTGTCATTGTCTTCATCCATTATAATCTCTTCGTGCTATTTTTTTTACAACAACTCGTGAGTGCCTTAGTTCTGAGGAATATAGATGGTTTTGGTTTAATCGATATTCTGATCCTTTGAAATCTTGAAAGACTTTTTTTGTTAATGGTAGTACAGGTTCACACAATTCACCTTACTGATTGTTTCTTCACCTTGCCCCCAAAGCTGCCTTATTTTAATTGGTGGAAATTCTTGGCTGTTCTATATTTTTGCTACTCATGTTTACTGTAAAACTTTGTCTCTTGTCTTCTTTCATTTCTAATACAACCAAGCCTTAGAATAAGGTCTAGTTCCTTCTTGTTAGGTGGTGGTAATCTTCTTTGTCCTAAACCACCTTTTCATGGTTTGTTTATTTCCATCGCAGTCCGGTTAGTGTTCTGTTGCCGATGCTTATACACTTTGTGCTTTGCCATTTATTGGGTATACTGCCAAATTGGTAACATTTTGCTTATCTTTCGTATATTTTTTGTACTACTTCTGTTAGCGTATCATGTTCAAACAAATTTCAGAGTTAAGTGGCTTCAATCTCGTTGAACCTTTCTTACGATGCTCATCTATTGACGATTGCTAATGACTATGTTTGAACAACTCTCAAATTTGAGAGGGTCCTTTGCACACACGTTTGATTATATGCTGGCGATTAATAGATGCTTAGCATGCTACCGGTAGCACATGTTTGATGTTTGTACGTTTGGTTCGACGTTTGGGTCTTATGACCAACATAGTCATCATATTTTTGTTGTGTAGCATTCCCGGCATATTAAACATACATATGTTTAGGGTTAATGCTTAATCACGTTTGTTTTGGCATTTAATATAAGAATTTGGTTTGCCCATTCCATCAAGTATTGTCGTTTGACTCTGTTACTTTTGATTTGATATTTTGTCGTTTTGCACCTTACTGAGCTATTTGAGCTCACCCTTTCACTCTTCCTTGTCCCTTGCCACAGGTCATTAAAGTGTCTAAGGATCCGTGTGACAACATTGGAGCTTTGAGAGTCCTTTGTAGTTACTTTGAGAGTCCTTTGTAGTTAATTAGATTGCAGTTTGTTTTGAGAACTTTACTCGAATGTGGGTAATTTGATAGAATTGATTTGTTGTGATTTGTTTAGCCGCTACGTTTAGTAGATTGTTTTGTAGGGGATTATTCAGAGAACGAATTGTTTTAGATTTTTATTTTATGGAGATAATTTATTTTTAAGGATTTAATTGCTTTGTATATACCGTTGTCACCAGAATTATAGCAGTATATTAAGAAATTTAACTGCAGTCACGGCTTTCGATTACGGGGTGTGACACACACCAACACGGAAGCATAACACGGTGCCCACCCGTGCACCCAACCCAACCCAACCCAACCCCATCTTGTCTCCCCTCCACCATAGTACAACTTTTGACCATCCCCACCCATATTGCTACAAACACCCCTGCACACACATGCACATTCCCATCCGTTAGGCCCATCCTATTACCCAGCACACGCACCCCATTACGGCGATGTCTTCTTAGAATTTTGGTTTGTAGTGGTAGTGGTGGTGGTGGTGGTGGTGGGTGGAGCTTGGGTGTGGCAGCGAGGGAGGTAGGTGGCTGAAGTAAAAAAATAAAAAAATAGAAAAATAGGTAATAAAAGGATAAACCAGGCTTAACGCTTTTGCCTTTGATAATTTTGTGTTCAAAGATAGGGATTTCGACAAAACTGTGTACTAACAACAAAATAGAAACTTCAAATCATGACATGTAAAAATAAAAAGTTTGGGTCCACAAGTGAGATTTTTGGATGCACCTGGGGTACTTAAGTGCATTTAACACTCCATCGAACACTTCCACAGCTGCTCAACCCCACACCTACCTAGCCATCCATGCTCACACACATACACTCGTTCGCGAACATACCTCACCCGTCCCCCCTCAGACATACATATTCACGTGCATAACATGATTGCATATGACCGTCCTACAACCCCACTCCCTACCACCACTTACCTAGCCAAGCACACATACAAATGAACCCATCGACAGACACCCACATCCACACACACACACCCGTAGAAACACGGAAGCACAGCACAGTCGCCCCCTACTCCCTGACCAAGCCACAGCTCACCACTCTTCCACCAACATAGAACCCTCCACCTCCCCCCCCCCCCCCCCCCACCAACATAAAAAAAGAAAAAATAGAAAACACAACACAGTGCCTCCCCACCCACTCAGCCATCATCGTACTACCCTTCCACCATCAAAACACCACACCTGCCTATTTATCCAGTTGCCCACCCTACATGCACATCCCCCCCCCCCCCTCCAAACTCACACCGTCACCACGGCTAGACGCGCCACACACAAAAATACTCATTTTGTATTTTGAGTATAAAAAAGGTTGAGGCAGACGAGTTGGGGGTTGGTGGGTTGGGGTTGTGTGGTGATGGAAGGGTTAGCCTGACGGTAATGAATTCCTCCTCCTATTGCAGACCCATTTGGACAAGCCATGTTAACATCATGTATCATCTTCTTATAGCTAGCAACTTAGACTGCTATTCTTATTTTACTTAGTCATAGACTTTGATTTCTTTTTAAGTACCATAAACTGAAAGAAGGAGGTGACATGTAAGTCTCTCACGCCACTTTCCTGGTAGTGAGATGTTCATTAGCAAATGGATAATCATGATAAGGAGGAGTTTGAAATACAAACTCAACTTACAAATCTTATCCTATCTAAACAGATTCAATATATATCTATTATCATATCCATTTGGTTTAAACTGCCTAATGAACATATCTGTACAAGCATGATGTAGCCACGTGATCTAATACACCCCCTCAAGGTGAAGGTGGAATGCTAAGAACTTTCAACTTGTCTTTTAGAAAGTAGTGTCGACAGTGAGATAATCCTCTAGTGAAGCTATCAGCGATCTGGTCATGGGTGGAGAGAAACTGAACTTGAATTTCCTTGCGTCGAACCTTCCCGCGAAGAAAATGGAAATTGATTTCAATATGTTTCATGCAGGCATGAAAAATAGGGTTGGCAGAGAGATAAGTGGCACAATATTATCACACCAAAGGGTGGGAGACTGACGGAGGGGAAAACCAAGTTCAATAAGCAGAGAGTTAAGCAACATAATTTTAGCGGCGCAATCAGCTAATGCTTTATACTTGGATTCGGTGGAAGAGCGAGCCACCGTGCGTTATTTACGGCAAGACCATGAGATCAGATTGCCGCGAAGGTAAACGACAAAGCCACATGTGGATTTTTGGTCATAAATACAACCAGCCCAATCTGCGTTAGTGTAATTAAGCATGAAGATCCCAAAAGTTGGCTTTAGTGAAGAGCAAGTCGTGATCAGGTGTATGCTTTAAATACCAAATTATACGCTTGACACAAACCCAATGCGTGTTGATGGGCGAGTGCATACATTGACACATCTTGTCGACAGCAAATGTATGGTCGGGACGAGAGTGCGCCAATAATTGAGCGATACTTGGTTGGATCCAAGAAAGGGACACCTCTAGGCTTGATAATGGAACCGCTGTAGATAGAGGAGTAAGAACATGTTTGGCATTGCTCATACCAGTGCGAGCTAGTAGATCACAATAGTACTTGTGTTGAGAAAGCAACAGACCCAAGGAAGTGCGGCTCACTTCTACACCATGAAAATAATAAAGGGAAGCGAGACCTGTTATAGAGAACTCGGAACCCAGTGACTTGATCAATGAAGAGACATGGGAGGAAGAATTTTCGGTGACAGTAATGTCATCAACATAAACAAGCATATACAAGAGAGTGATGTGGGAACGATAGACAAAGAGAGATGGATCAGTTTGGGAGGGTGTACAAGAAAGTCAGAAAGACGATTAAACCAGGCATGGGGGCCTATTTTAAACCATAAAGAGAGCGATGCAAATTGCAGACAAAATTAGGATAGGCTGGGTTAGCAAAGCCCAGTGGTTGATGCATGTAGGCCTCCTCACCAAGGATGCCATGCAAAAAGGCTTTGTTGACATCGAGCTAGTGCAAAGGCCAATCATGGGTGACAACAATACCAAGGATGGTGCGAATGGTAATGTGTTTGATGATGGGACTGAAGGTTTCGTCGAAATCAATGCCTGGTTGTTCATGAAAGCCTTTGGCTACATGGCGAGCTTTGTAGCGTTGTAAGGAAAAACCATCAGCATTTTGTTTTACCCGAAAGACCCATTTGCAGCAGACCAAATTCATACGCAGTTGCGGGGGAACTAGAGTCCAGGTACCATTTTGAATAAGAGCATTGAGCTCCTCAGACATGGCTTTACGCCATTCTGGATACCGTTGGGCTTGAGAGAAACAAGTTGGTGCAGGTAAGATGTTACTTTCACAAAGAGAGGCAAATGGTTTTTTTGGTTTGAGAGAGTTGGTCATGGACCGAAAGGTCATGGAAAGCGGTTTTGGCTTTGGGCGATTATGGGGTTTTGATATGGTGGATAGTGGGTGAGGACATGGGTGATTTAAAATATGGGAGAGATTGATGTCGGGGGCAGCGGCAGGTACAGGAGGATGGGTGGGTGAGGGAGAAGAAAAGTGGGAAGGGCGACTAAGTGGGGAAGGAGACAACAGTAGAGGCAGATCGTTGGGGCGTAGATGTAGGGCAGGGCGGGAAGTAGGGGTGGGGTGTGGTTCGTTGGTGATTAAAATGTTGGGAATAGAGGCCCACGCTTAAGGTTGGACATGAGAGTGGGAGGATAGAGTACCAGGGGCGGAAGGACCCGAAATTAGGTAGGTGAATTTGTCAAAAGTGACATGCGGAGCAATGTAAATTTTCTCTGTGGGAAAATAAAAACAGCAATAACAGAGGTGTGATGAATTGTAACCCAAGAAAACACATACGGTGAAGCGACATTCAGTCTTCTAATTGTTGTAGGGATGTAGCTACAGCATGAGCCATAAGAGTAAGACCCGTTTTAACAATGTGACGGTTACGATGTTCAATTGTCCCTTGTTGTTCATGAGTGTCGGGACATGAATGACGATGGATGATACTCATTTTCGGTAAAAAAAAAAAATGTGTTAAGTTTGCGATATTCACCATCCCAATCAATTTGGATTGATTTAATTTTACGATTAAACTGCGTTTGACCATTTTTTAGAATTGATGAAAAATATGAAAGATATCAGACTTTTTGACAATAGTATAATACCACAAAATTTGGAGTAATCATCAAGAAATAAAACAAAATAACAAAAACCATTAAACAAAGAGATTGGAGCAGGGCCCATACATCACTCTAGACAAGATCAACGAAGTTAGAACTATAGGAATTTGTAACACGCAGTGGACTGCAGGAAGCATTGCCCAACTGATGGAGGAGCAAATGGAAGTGGCAGAAAAGGCTGTTGGACTCAACCGCGAGGACTTGGTATAGGCAGGAGCAGCGGAAAGGCAATAGAGACCATTGTTACTCCACCGGCAAAGTAGAATGCTCCTTGTGCACTGATCCTTGATTAAGAAAAAATTAGGATGAAATTCAAAAAAGACACGATTTTCTTTATCAAACTACTGAACAGATAAGAGGGGTTTTGATAGAGACGGAACATTTAGTACATTGGACATAGAGAAGCAAGTAGTGGAAGAATAAAGAGAAGAAGTGCCGACATGTGAAATTTGGAGTCCCTTACCATTTCCTACGTGAACTTGATACGAACCATGGTACACTTTAGCATTTGTAAACGGTTGCAAGGAAGGAGAAGCACGATGGGTGGCACCAGTGTTAGGAAACCACTGAAAATTGGTTGGGCTTGAGGGGGAGAAGTAGAATGATTAGTGAATGAGCCATGTGCGGACACGATGAGGGAGGGGGGAGCTGTGGGTGGGTAGGATGAGGGAAATTTGGAGTGGGTGTAGTGAGCTGTTGGAGAACTGGAGGCCTTGGAGAAGGAAGCGACACAGGGATTGGCAGGGTTACGGCAGGAGGCAGTATCATGACGGGTAACATTGTAAAAATGGCAGTAACGAGGGTGACGACCACCACGACGACCACCATGGTTGCCACCATGGTAGTTATAAGATGGTGCACCATTAGAACAAGGGGTGTGGGGATGGGTCGGATTATGATGGTTGAGGTTGGCAGAGGGAGAGAAGTGTGAGGAGGAAGTAGGCGGTGGTGATGCTTGGGGGAAAGTATGTTTGGAGAGAGCATCCGAATGAAGGAACTCATGGCTAAGAAGTAGTGACTGGAGTTTAGAGAAGGAAACAGGTTCAGGGCCAGAGGAGAGAGTGGTGACGAGATCCTTGAAGTCTAGTTTGAGTCGGCGAAAAATGTATATGTTAAAATCTTCAGCAGAGAGGCTGAAGATTTCAACACGTTTTTCGCCGAAATGGTGTTGTCTTTTTGATTGAGATCATGGAGATTGCGATGAAGACCAAGTATGAGAGTGTTGGAAGGAGAGGCTAGAGAGTTTTCCAGTAAACTCCATAGGTCATGACTGGTATTGCAACCGATGACAAGCGATAAAACATCATCAGCCAGCGACGATATAAGCATATAAGAGAGTCTTGCTTCTTCCATAGAGAGAATGCAGGATTGGTTGTGGGTTGTGTTGCTGGAAGTGGGAAGATTTTTAGGAGGAGGAGAAAATGATCCATCAACATAGCCAGAGAGGTCCAAACCTTCAAGGAAGGGGACAAGTTGCATACACCAGAACAAAAAATTCTTGGTGGTTAATTTGATAGAGAGATGGTGGTGGGTTTGAGAGAGAGAGAGAGAGAGAGAGAGCGAGACAATGGATGAAGGACAGGAAATCCATTTGGTTTAAACTGCCTAATAAACATATCTCTACGGACATGATGTAGCAACGTGATCCAATATAGATCAACCTACATAAGGGTTGAAAGTAGAAAAAAAAAAGGGAAAATTAGGAAAAAGTGGGTTTTGGGATTAAGTTTTTGTAGAAGGTGAGATATATTTCAAAACTTGTGAAAAAATGAGTTTTTTTTTTTTAAATTTCTGAACAATGGGAAAGCTTAAAGAAAATTGGGTTTTTAGAAACTTAAGCTTTTGACTACCCAAACTACCCCTCCCCATCTTTTCCTCCAAATCAGCTTTCCTTCCAAACTATATGCCCCCACCCCCCTCCTCTCCCCTTCTCACCCCTCACCCCCACCTCCACCTCCACCCACCCACCCACCAGCTATAATTTTCATTACGAAAAATTTTAAATACATTAATCTCCTTCATGAACAACAACTTTCATGCAAATGCTTTAGCCCCCTTTCTTCATGCAAGTGTGCCAGTATTATTTGTCAAAGCAGGATTATTCCTTCTTTGTTTTTAAACAAATGAAAAAACTAAAAATCAAGTTTTAAATATCAACGTCTAATTAAAAAAAAAAGATAGGTTGGAACTGATCCAAACTCGCCTGTATGTACCTATAAGTTATATCCTTTGAATTTATTACATAATGGTATAATAACCATCGGAATTGGTGACTAACGTTACTAGCATAGTGGAAATAAATATATTGGCGATTGGAATTGATTGGTTGGATAGAATTGAAGATTATGTGAGGGAATTTGCGGAGGTCAAGAAGGGGGGGGGGGGTGGATATTAAGGGAGGGTGAGAGTGGGCTTCAACTATTTAATAAAATATTTCTGAGAAGATTCGATAGCCCTTAGCAAGGGAAAGTGTATTTGCATGTAAAGTTCTTTTTTTTTGTTTTTAGGAGTCTTACTGAAACAAAAACAGCGCTTGTGCCCCCTCGTAATTTCTGCATAAAAAATTGGGGTATCGGCAGAATCTGACATACATGTTTGCATAAAAGCACTTGATGTGACTAGCTTCACTCAGACCGTGCTTCTACATCGTTCTTCTATGATTGATTGGTAAACACACTCCGAAGCGGATCATTTTCTCCTCAGCACCAACGTGTATATTTGGTCCAAAAAAATGCGACCTAATTTAGAGGTGACAAAACTTAGCGCTTTTCATTACAAAATGGCTAAACCGCATCTGTTTCTTCAATCCCAACCTCCTTAGCAAGGGAAAGCGTAGTTCCCGCAAGGTCTTCTTTTTTTAGGAGTCCCACCAAAGCAAAAGCAGCACTTGTGCACCCCGTAATTTCTACATAAAAAGACTGGGGTATCGGCAGAATTCGACATGCACTTCTGCATAAAATGGCTTGTATTTTTGCAGAAAGTGACTAGTTTTACCCAGACCGTGCTTCTACATCGTTCTTCTATGATTGATTGGTAAACACACTCCGAAGCGGATCATTTTCTCCTTAGCACCAACGTGTATATTTGGTCTAAAAAAATGCGGCCTAATTTAGAGGTGACAAAACGTAGCGCTTTTCATTACAAAGTGGCTAAATCGCATCCGTTTCTTCAATCCCAACCTCTTTAGCAAAGGAAAGCGTAGTTCCCGCAAGGTCCTCTTTTTTTAGGAGTCCCACCAAAGCAAAAGCAGCACTTGTGCACCCCATAATTTCTACATAAAAGACTGGGGCATCGGCAGAATTCGACATGCACTTTTGCATAAAATGACTTGTGTTTTTGCAGAAAGTGACTAGTTTTACCCAAACCATGCTTCTATACCATTCTTCTATAATTGATCGGTAAACACACTCCAAAACGGATCATTTTCTCCTCAACACCAACGTGTATATTTGGTCCAAAAAAATGCAGCCTAATTTAGAGGTGACAAAATGTAACGCTTTTCATTACAAAATGGCTAAACCGCATCCGTTTCTTCAATACCAACCTCCTTAGCACGGGAAAGTGTAGTTCCCGCAAGGTCCTGTTTTTTTTAGAAGTCCCACCAAAGCAAAAACAGCACTTGTGCACCCCGTAATTTCTACATAAAAAGACTGGGGCATCGGCAGAATTCGACGTGCACTTTTGCATAAAATGACTTGTGTTTTTGAAGAAAGTGACTAGTTTCACCCAGACCGTGCTTCTATACCATTCTTCTATAATTGATCGGTGAACACACTCCGAAGCGGATCATTTTTTCCTCAGCATCTACATGTATATTTTGGCCGAAAAAATGCAGCCTAATTAAGATGTGACAAAACGCGGTGCTTTTCATTACAAAAGAAGTTCATATATGATAAGAATTCTAACTTCTAAACATGGTTCATTTTACTAACTGAAGTTCTAGTGCTTAATTAATATGAGATCAATTGATGAAAAAATGACATTCATCAAAATACGCACATTGATTGGCACAAAATTCCGAGATCATAATATTTTTTGTCCTATATCAACCCATGCACCCTCACTCTTGATGCCTAATTTTTAAGTGGCACATGTACGCCGATTCTCATCGATACATGACATTAATGACGTGAAGAGTCTCTAAGCCTATTCCATAGGGAAGGGGGGTCTTTTTTTTTACCAGGCCTTTTCTTCTCCCACTTATATAGCCATGTACCCACCTCTTTGCACAACAATTATCTCCTTCTCCTTATAGTTTAGCTCTCTCACATTCATGGAGACTCACTCTGTTAGACTTTGCCATATCTCTACTCTTGTCCTTGCAGTGACATTGCTCCCAAGCCTAACCTCTTCCTCCTCTCCCAACTGTAACTTTCCAGCCATATTCAACTTTGGTGACTCGATTTCAGACACTGGTGGATTGTTAGAAGTACTCAGGCAAGCTCCTCCCCCCTATGGAGAAACCTTTTCCATGCCCCAGCCGGATGCTATTGTGATGGGTGTCTCATTGTAGATTGTATGGGTACCAACTTGTTTCCTCTGTTTCTCCATCTGCAGTCATGTTTCTAGATAATCTATCTAGATACCTGAACAAATTCATTCCAGCTCATTCCCAAACAAGTCTAGGATTCCATTGGAAGTATCTGTGGTATCTACTCTAAGTGGGTATGTAATACCCCAAAACCTTAAAATACGCTTAATAAATTTAAATAGGTATAATTAGCGACAAAATTAAAATTTTAGCATTTGAAATATTTCCTTATAGTGACAATTTAAAATTTCAGTAGCGGCATAATTATTAGCGACGTTTTGTCAACGAGATAGCCTAATAACCTGTAAGTAAAATTCCTTAATGCCTAAATTATCATAAAGATTTATTGTAGGACAAATTTTTGAGGTAATAAATATGGTTAATAAATTTTAGCGACATAAAGGAGGATAAGGGTTTTAGCGACAAAAGGATGAGAAGGGTTTGCGTATAAATATAAAGCTTTATCTAGGGCAGCCGTCAACACATATTCTCCTATTCTTCTTGTGCATTTCAGAGCTGCGGCAAAAGAGAGAGAGAGCTGCCGAGAGAGAGAGAGAGAGCGGAGAGAGATCAAGGGACTTTTTCGGCGAACTTTCCGGTAAGCTTTTCTAAACCTTTTCTTTTAAGAATTGTTCACGGATTCATGGGTTACAGGGCATATATGTGAGTGTGCATATGGGTGCGGGTACACGGGTGTGCTGGGTATGGATCGCATGAATTGGTTCTCCCTTAGCAAAGACTAGTGCTGGGTATGGATCGTATTTATTCCTGTACGATTTTCAGTTGGTGGGTATATTGGCCGGTGAGGGTGATGGGTAGCATGTGGTTATGTGTTTATGTGAGTGTGAATATATGTAGGTTCATGCGAGTGTAAGAGAGAAGGAGAGAGAGTGAAGACAACCATGGAAGGGCTGCCATAGCTGTGTTTTCAAGGCTGCCATGGCTGATTACTTGCATGTTTGAGTGCGTCCAAGAGAGAGATAGGCATACCATTGTTGGGCAATCAAGGGTGGATGTGTATGGCAGCCGTGGCCGCCATGGAGAGAGCAAGAATACATGAGATGGGGCTGCTGCAATGGCAGCTGGTTTGCGATGTGTGCGTTGTGTTTGTGTATGTTTTGGGCGCGCCGTGAAAGTGCATAACTAGTTGTGTTTATGTGTATATGTGTGCGTGCGTTGTGTGTTTATGTGTGTGTGGTGAGGCTGCCGAGAAGGCAGCAGTGTGGTTGTGTGAGTTATGTGCTCCTGTGTGAGTGTAATGTGTGTTGTGGATGTATATATAGGTAGGTGCAGTGTAGTGGAGAGCATATGAACCTGTGTATGCAGCTATGTGTTAGGTGTATTGTGTGCGTGTGTATGTACCTGTGTGGGGGGTTGTTAAGGGAGGAAAGGGTGGCAAGTGAATTGGGTTTATAGGTTGCTGTGTAGAGGAAGAAAGAGTGGGGGGGGGGGGGGAAACTGGATGAACTGTGCGTTTGTGTGTTTTCCTGTGTGCGTGAGTGGAGGAGTAAGGGAGAAGAGGGGCTGTCAAACAGCCCCATTAATGGGTGTATAGGTGCATTTGTGTGAGTATAGTGTGTGAAAAGAGAAGGAGGAAGAAGGGAATCCACTGCCGTGAGGCAGTGGGCATGGTTGGTGAGCCGTGAAGTGTGTCATGTGTGTGTAAATGGTGTGTGTATGAGTGAGTAACAGGTGGGGGTGAAGATGTGTTCAGTGTGTGAGTATGTAGATATATATGGGCTATGTGGGTGAAGTGAGTTGAACAAAAAGAAAACAGTGGGAGTGGAGAAGTGCTGCGAGAGTGTTGTGCTGTGCTGTGTGTGTGTGTGTAGTTTAACGTTAGGCTTAGCACAAACTTTGCATAGCGTATAGTGAATATTAGAATGTGAAAATTTATATTATAGTACCTGAGACTATGCTAGAATTACTGGTAAAATTTCATAATTTTCTGAGATCATATGTATTTTTAATATTTTCTGTAAGCTTAGAATGGTAAAATTCTTTTGAAGCCCTTAAACCATAAAAATGTTCTAGGAAAAAATACAGTAACACTTTTATAGTGTAATGAAGACTCAGTGTAAATTTGGTATTTTTAGAGTTCATTTGCTATCATTTTCTCTATCGCATTGAATTTAACAAAAATAAAGCTTTTAAAAATATTTTAACACTTTTTAATTTCTAATTTCAGTTTCAGAAATTTTTATAAGTCTTCTAAAGCTATTACAAAAATTATGAGCCTTTATTTCCAGCTAGAAGAAATTTTGGCAATTTATTGGTTTTAGTGTATTTAAGGAATTTATTTTTTTTCAAAAATAATAAAAATATTCAAAAATTATATTTTTATCCCATACGCTATATTAAGCTATAAATAATGTTAAAAGAACAATTAGAACATTTTTGGGATATTTTTGAATCTCGGGACGTGTGACGAACTTCGGGGTAGGTTGGCCGTGTGAGAAACCGCTCCGAGTTTCATCATATCCGGGTAGAGAAATGGGTACGCTATGGATAATTATATTAAGATTTTAATGTAGTGGCATGAATAAGTGTTCTGATAAATGACTTTGCCAACCTAGGTTAACTTCGAGCATTTGTTCAAAAACGTTTTAGTTTCAGCGTTTGGATCGAGGTAAGGGATTTCTTCCGAAACCCTATTCATCTATTGATATCATAATATTCTTTCTGGTTTGTTATTAACGTTTTCATTGGACCCACTTATATTGTGATGATATTGCATCGATTGCCATTAATACCCCACTTTGAGCCTTATATGTTTATTGAAATTCCTTTTCGATGCTGTGTATTTATTTCTCATTATGCATCGAATTTATCATTGATTTATCGGTTATTGCACTCTGAATATTGACATGAGTTAGTGTATTGAGGAGTTATAAGGATGGTCTGTATCGGGGGTGATATAAGGATGGTCTGTTATTGTCAGGCGATGCTAGTACCCTAAGGGTCTAGCTAGTGTTCATATGCATATGCAACCTTATTGTTAGTGAGCACTGCCTGTGTGGCTTTGCTAAGTGTTACCCTGCACTGCCTTTGTGGCTTTGCGTCATACTCATGTTCAATATTATTCGCATGGCTTCAGTGAAATTGAAAGTTTACTTATTGAATTTTGAATTTGAGAATATTTTCTCCATTTCATCATTGATATTAAATTTTCCCAAAAAATCGTTTGTACTCTTATTTGAGTTTTGAGCGACCTTACTGAGCTCTCAAAAGCTCACTCCCTTTTCTGTTCCTTTCTGCAGGAAATAACCGTCAGTAAGATTTCGGGACGGACAAGCTTAAATCTTAGAGTAGATTATGTTTTTACAATATTGTTATTTGAGTCTTGTTAGAGAACCATTATGTAATTTGATAATTTAAGTATTTTATCATATTTTTGAGACGGTTTGTTAAGTTAGTTGATGGACTGTAGTGCTCTGATTTGAATGTTGTTGGGTTATCATTAGTGGTAATTGGGCAAATTGAGGATTAATGGATTGATCGGATAATGCTCCGGAAATTTCGGGGTGTTACAGGGTACCTACGGGAGTAGATTCAGAAAGTCTAATCGAGGGAGGCCAAGAAGGTATAAAAATATTAATGGCTAAAATAAAAGAATTGTTCAATTTGACTAGTAACCATTTAATTTTGCTTTTCATAGTGATTTATTTAACTTTATAAGGTTAGTCAAGAATGAATTAATAATCTTGCATGAGAAGAAGCTTAACTCTTATTCTATAGATGTATTACTAATGTGACTATTAACTATACGAGTACAATGGTAACATATACGTTAACATATTATAAAAATTTTAACTAAAAAAAAATAACCTTGATCAATTCATGTTTTTTTTTTTCCGTAATCTGGAGATTTGAAATATAGAATTTGGAAGAACGAAGATAGAGTAAAAGAATGAGAAAAAAAAAGACTATAAAAAGTAAAAAAAATACAACAAAACGAAAAAATAATTAAGTAATATTATGAGATAATGGCATTTGTGTAAATATCCCCCCCCCCCCCCCCCCCCGCGGTCATGCAATTGTTCTGTCCCTGGGTACCCACGCCTTTTGTTTTCTCTGGATGACATTTTTCACCAAGACATCTTTCCATCAAGAAAGAAACTAAATTGGGGGACGGATAATTTGGGAAATGGAAAGTCATCATTAGAAAAAAAAAATCATTTTTTCACAACTCATCCCCTTTTTCAGAGATTTCTAAAAGTTGCCCCACTTTTTCACAAGTTTTCAAACAAACCCACCATCCCCAAAAATTTTACCCCAAAACCCACTTTTTCCTAATTTTCCCAATAAAAATTGATGTATTGTAAACCTTATTACGTGGTTTTTGGTTCTCAAACCTCATTTCTAGTCAAAATTCAAAATGTGGATAATATAACCAAGTACAGTTCTTTTGTCTCATTGTCATTATTGCAGTCTTTCTTGTCGTCGTGCAAATCTTACATGTCTAATATATGTGATTATCAAAGTTTATTAGTCACCCTTCCTCGTGGTTACATGCTTTTGCATGTATTTGAATTCAGTCACTTTATGATGTCCCATATGGATTGAGTTTTGAAGATGACACTGCGTGCATTTCATAGCATGAAGTTGGTCTTCCCTTAACAAAACGTTTCCAAATTGCCTTTTTGTCTTCCTTATTAATACTCCTTATTAATTGCTGAAAATAGTTTGCTACAATTATAATTATACTTGAAGCTGCATTTAAGAGCAAAGACATTTTGTCAGTAAAGTTATTTTAGAACAATGTTCCGATCCCAGGGAAGGGACGGGTGCCCTAACAAGAGAAGGTAGCCGACGCCTGCTCCGGACTACCCATACAACTTGAAGACAGTCAAAGCACTCCTCGAGACTTGATCAATGATAATGCCATAATCCTTCCCAATGCCAAATCTAAGCCTACCTCGGTAGACTTAGCCCATCCCGCCCTCAAGTGGTGCAGAGGCCTTGAGTTCACCTTTGCTAATAAGATTGCATCTAGCAAGCTCAAACTCTAAGAGTGGAGATCGAAGCGCTGGCCTACCATAGTGCATTTTCCACTCTTGTGTTTTTTCCTTTGATTTTGCAAGCTATAATGTACTCGCACCCATGTAGAAGTTATATTTTCCATACTTAGACAATTTTTAAGCTACAATTGCTCTTGCACAAGTCTACTGACACCACCCTTGATACCATCACCTACTCCCTTGGGGCTTCATCCCTTCTATATCCCAAGCAGGCTAGGTTCCCCCTACCCCTTCCATCTCACATTACATAGTGACTTGGCAGGTAGTGTGTGGGGTGGCTCAAGCTACGCTACTAAGTCTCAACCCGGACAGCCGACGTCCCCCTAGGCCTCGCGATCGCTCTTGTCAGGCATGCACTTGATACACCTCGCTGGCCTTCCTGTATTATGCCAAAGCTTATAAGCTGCATCATATACCTCAGTTGCTTCAACGAATTTGGCTTTGTTGTGACACAATCAAAGACTTTCAAGCTCTTTAGGTTCCAGATACTGGACGGAAATTTTATGCCGAAAATAAAATAAAAATTGTCAACATTAGGATTGTCACGATATGCAAGTAAATTCTGCAACTTTTGTAACTTTCCAATCCCATCTGGTACCACGTCTATTTTTGTGTCTCTAATGTCTAGAGTTTGTAGATTGCTAAGCCTCTCCATGGATTTTGGAAGCTCCTTCAACTTGGTTCCTTTCAAGTTCAAGCAACTCAAATTAAAGATGTCACCCACTTTATCAGACAATTTCTTAATCGGTACATTTTCTAAATACATGATTCTGATCAAGCTCAATCCAGTTGGAAAATTAATAGCAGAAGATTGAGGGATCAAGTTAGTAGAAAACACGAAAAGAGATTGAACCTTTGCTAGGCCTGTGATTGATTTCATCTCTTTGCACGTTGTTTGAATAGACAAGCAAGGTGCTTTACTGACCTCTTCATTTCTTCCTTCTCCATTGTACATGACACTGGACTTCTCTGCCTCTGACATCGAGATAGCAAGTTCAGGCACCAAGTCGTGCATCTGGCATGTTGTTGGCTTTACTGTGTGGCTCCTGGTTATAGCTTGAAATATGCTTCGATGAATAAGTTATGCAAAATACTCTTTTACTAACGGTTGAGGCTTCTTAATCTTATTGTACTCAACGAAACCTTCCGCTATACACAGTCGAAGGACCTTCTCTCGTTCTATTTGATAATCTTCTGGAAATATAAAGTAGTACAAGAAGCAGCGTTTAAGTTGGTATGGTAACACTGAAGCTATGGAACAAAATACCCTTGTAGTCTTTTGCTTCAGCTAAACAGCCCCGCACAAGAAAATTTTCTAAACTTGGTTTCTTCTGTCCACATTCAAAAGGTGTTTTAGGCATAGACTAACTGGGAACCGTGTTAAGAATATGCACAGCTGTTTTATTACTTCAATCCACAAAAACTCTGCTAGAGTGCTTTGGCATATCGTACATCGTACCATATCCATGAGGGTACGATTTCGCCGCTCAACTACACCATTCTGCTGGGATGTACTTGGCATTGTATACTGAGCAACAATGCCACATTCTTCCAAATACAAGGTAAAAAGACTAGGGTTACGACCCGTTTCAGATAATTTTTCATAATTTTCTCCTCCTCTGTCAAATCATACAATTTTAATCTTTAGGTCCAGTTAATTTTCAATTTCGACTCTATAAGTCATAAACATGGCAAGTGAGTCGGATTTTTCATGAATAAGGTAAACATATCCGTAACGAGAATAGTTGTCAATGAAGGTGACAAAGTATCTATGACCACCAATATCCGGTATAGGAAAAGCTCCATAGATGTCAGTGTGAATAATCTTTAAAAGTCTCATACTTTGAGTGGTACCATATTTATTGCCTTTTACAAATTTTATTTTAAGACATTCATTACATGCGTCAAAATTCGAGAAATCTATGAATGAAGAATCCCATCCTTAATGAGGCATTCCATTCTGTCTCGTGATATGTGACCTAGGCGTTCATGCCACAATTTAGCAGAATTTTCATTCTCTTGTTTTCTCTTACCACAAGTTTTAGGAACTACATCATTCCCATTCATTGTTTTCAAGGATTCAGCAAACGTAATTTGTAGAGGTTTCCCTCCAACAAACTAGAATCAATAACTCTAGAGTAAAGGAAAAGAGAAAAGCCTTTATTCTCAAACTTAAACAAATATCCATACGTGTCAAGTCTAGAAACAGAAATAAGGTTTCTAGTCATGCTGGGAACATAAACAGTATCAACTAAATCCAAATTGAAGCCACTCTCCAAAACTAAAAGGAGTGTTCTTACAGCTTCAACTTGAGCTTTCTCTCCATTTCCGTTTAACTTCTTCAAGGAAAGGAATCGCTGTAATGAATTTGTTATGTGCACAGTTGAACCCATGTCAACCCACCATTTATTTAAAGGACCATCAATTGTATAAGACTCACATCAAATGCAAATAAATAAATTAGCTTTCTTTTTCAACCACTCTCTAAATTTATGACATTCTTTCCTCATAATTCCTTTATCTTTGCAAAGGTGACACCTGGGACAAGAAGAACCTTTGGTACCTGAAGAGCTTACCTTATCAGTCTTGGTTACAGAAGCACTCTTATTCCCTTGCATGTTACCTTCGCCAAATTTCTTTTCATTTCCTTTTCCTTTACATGGACCAGTCATGGCAACATGAGCATCATCAGGTTGTTCAGATTTTAGCTTCTCTTCTTCTTGAACACACATGGAAATTAACTTACTTATCTTCCACTTCTCTTTCTATGTGTTATAATTGATCTTAAATGGATCAAACTGCGCAGGAAGGAAAGTCAAAATAAAGTACACAAGAAAACCTTCAAATATTTTCATGTCTAGGCCTTTACTTGAGAAGCCATATCATTCATCGTAAATATGCACACGAACACCGCTGGATCCACTGTACTTGAGCGTAACCATTTTAGTGATGAGAGTAGTAGCATGTGCCTTGGAAGAACCCTAAAAACTGCTCTTCAATATGAGAAAGGTACATCTTAGCATTATCTGAGTCAGGAATAGCTCCGTAAATTACAGTCGTAATGGAGCCTTTCATAATTATTGGAGATATGCGGTTGGAATGCTCTCACTTTTCATAAGCTGTCTTTTGCTCAATAGAGCTTTCAGCCATAAGGGGAGTAGGCGCATCAACCCGTAAAGCATAATCCAAATCCATAACTCCAAGAATTATGTTAATATACTCTTTCCATTTTCTAAAATTGGTGTTGCTCAATGATTCAATTAAGGAAAGATAGCCAGTAATTGCAGCAGGACTATATGCTAAACAATAATAATAATCATGCACGTTAGTACTGAAAATCCACTTAATGAAAATAGCAAGTTCATCATTTGACATAATAAAATAAATTGAGGGATAAACAATTTATTTGTATGAAAAAGGTAAATACAAAAAAAAATCCCAAAAGGAAAAATTAACATATTACTTATAATCTTCCATTGGGCCGGTTATTAACATACAAGTGTTTCCAATTTGGAAATCATTACAAGCAACACGAGCACAAATTATATCACCGTCTAACAGAAAATAATTTGACACATGCAACTTATTATTTCACTTCTTTCCACTTAAATATAATCTTCCGTTGTGCCGATTAATATTTTTAATTAATAAGCATAAAATGATGTGCTTTTATTATTTTCTCAACTTATAAAAGACAATAAACTTCCGTTGGGCTGCTTACTATCAAAATAAGTAAGAACCACTAATTATTTTAAGTTCATTATTGTAATCTAGACATGCCAAACGAAACATAATTTAGCATGATCTTGTAATTTTAAACTAATTCTTAAAATTATAATAATATTGGCATATTATATTTATCAGTATCTCAACAATATAAGCCAATATTAATACACATGTTATCAATAATAACATATCAAATAAATCATTCAACAGGAATACAATATTAAGCAACTTTATAAATTTTATTATACTAGGGCCAATTAAATACGAGAATCCATTTTAAAATGGCCCAAACAAGCCCAAATTTCTGTCCACAGTAGGCCCAATTCGGGACCCATCTTAAACAGTCCAACAAGAAGCCAATTTCATTTTAACAGTCCAAAACAAGCCCAGCTGTGCTAGGCCAATAACATAACCCAACAGGCCACATGCCTTTCGGCCCACTTGACATACCACGAGCCACAAGGACCAATAGCTTCAGGCCACAAAACAGGCCCAAAACAAGTCTAAATATTATTTCTTCTGGGCCAATTTAACGAGCCATATGACCTTATGCTGGGCCAATCTACGATGCCATTAACAGCCCACACAACTTAACTTTAAGGCTCAGTCTTGCTGGCCCAATAGTCAAGACCGACCATCAGCCGCACGGCCACAACAACATGTCGCAGAGCCTGCCAACATGTCGCATTCAAACGTAAATTTAAAAAATATTCCAAAAACTCAAAGGAAAAGTTCTATGTTCATGCAATTGACTAACGTGGATCGGATATAATATGTTAGAAATATTTTATTCCTTTTGACCCTATAATCAACACCATTAGAATCTTGCAATAATATCAATATAAGAACAATAGGCTTTCGAACTCACCGGAATCGAAAGAAACCCTAGATTACCAACAGCTTTATTCCGATGATGAAAGAACGCCAAGATGTAGAAGCGAACCTATACTCTTTAGTATTGATCTTCACTACTCTTTTCTATCCTTGATGAAGAAATAGAGTTCTGTATTTTTTCTATTAGACTAAGAAGAAAAAGAGCAGTCAAACATTATATGCCCTAGCCTACAAGAAAAAGAGATATTTTTATAGAAAAAGTAGTGAGATCAATCCTAAAGCTAGCCAAATTACAATCGTCCATCAAATGTAACAGATTAGGGTCTATAAGCCTTTTATATACAATAAATCACTATTGTTTTGGATAATAAAAATAAATAGGCCTATAAACTTATATAGCCAAATTAATTGATTAATGTTCAAGTCAAATAAATAGTCAACATTAGTATGACTCGTTAAGCCACTTAATTGGATTGGACCGATTAATTCGAACATACATGACTCTGCCCAGAGCCAAAAGTGCAAGAGGTGGTCCTCCACACTTTCTAACAAGTTAGGTGCCTGTGTTATGCAGCTCTTCATGACGAGTTGCTTGAGAATGCTTTCATACAGGAGATTCCACGCATCACTAGACTTTAATTGTTGGATATAGTGAACAAAGCTTTAAATCCAAATGAAGATAAAGCTATTTCCTGTTTTCCAGTCGTGAGTATGACCCAACTTCTTCGTCCCTCATCTTAGAGTGACACATTAATCTCTCTCCACAGGTTTCTACCCCACACATCATCCAATACAACGATGTACCTCTTTGGAGCCAAGTAATCTACAAGCGCTCTGAGCAGCTCCTTGTACCTCATGGAGCCCAAATTTGCTGGAACTTTCTCAATTTTAGAGCCGTAAAACTTCTCAATCATTCGTCTGAGTATGTTCTTAACGACGTAATTTTGGGAGCCAACTATCCAAGCATAGCACTCAAATTGTTGCTTGATGATTTGGTTTTTGTAGACCTTAGCAGCAAGAGTGCTCTTACTAAAATCACCCATTCATACAACCAAAATAACGCTGCGCCCAGGGTACTTGTCAGTCAACCACTTTACCAGTAGACGTTCATCGTCTTATATCCCCACTAAATGGTCATCCTTAGCAAAAAGTAAAGCCTCAGCTATCGTTTTGCACCCTCTTCATTGGAGATAGTAACTTGAATGGGATCGACGAGGTAATGCTGCCTTCTCTCTGGAATGGACTTGAGCTTCTTGTTGATGTGCTGCAATCTGTAAGCCATTCGATGCATCTCCAGCAGATTCTATGGGAACTTTATTGCCCAGTATGGATGCTTTGTGATTTACACCCCCCCCTTTTGTGGCTTGTTCATGTGATAGATGAACTCCTCTATGATATCTTCAACAGGGTTACACATGTCTCTAACATGTACTACCCAGGATTTCTCTCCTTGAGTGAGGATTCTCTTTCTATCAGCATCTTCAAGACAGGGTCTCATGCTTTTTTCAGCTCGCGTTTGAGCTCATCGAGTTCATCATAAACACCTCCAAGCAATGATGCTTCATTCTCTAGGATAGAAACTATTTTGCCGATCATGAGGTCTACTCCAACCAAAGCCATGACCACCTTGTACCTTCTCCTGCTTAGCCCTTCTCACTTTTTTATATGGTTATTATTATTATATACAAGTTGAATAGATATAACAAGCATCCCAAAGAATACTCTTCTGCCAGTAAAAGTCAGCACGCTGGCTCAGATTCTGTGCCTACTGGCTAATTTCAGGTGGGATTACAGCCGGGAAATGGTTTATACTACATATAACTTTCATAAATGCATGGTAAGCCGATCAAGGCTCAACTGATTTAAGCCTTTTCTTGATCATGTGAACAAGCCCGATTCGTGTATTCTATAGATATTCCACACAAAAATATTAATTAAAAAAAGGGACTAAATTTGACAAGTCTTTGAGTTGTATGAACAGATGGCACAAGGTTCGTCCTATTCTTAGTCAAACAAAGTGTTCATACCTACGATGGGCACCAACCAATGCTTGCCAGCAATGACGTATGCATTATATTAGCTCCAACGTTGAACCTAGGCCCAAGTTGGTCTCGGTCAAGTATTTTCTAATTTCAAAAAACGAGCCCACCCCCCCCCCCCCCGCGCAGGTCAAACTTTGAAGTTGGTACGGTCAGTTAATTGAATCATTTGCTTTAAAAAAAAGGGAAAATTGCGTAAAATACCCTTGTAGTTTGAGGTAGTTGCAAAAAGACCCATCCCGTTACAAAAATTACAAGAAGACACCTAAGGTTTAAAAAGTGTTACATCCATCTGTTTTAACCGTGTTTGTGGTAAACGCGCCTCGGTGGCAAGTGTCACTGCTAAATAATTTTTTAAATGTCGTTTTTGCCCCTGGATACCTCTCTTGCAGCCAAGCCTTAATTAGGGCCGGCGCAAGAAAACAACAGGAAAGCGGGGAAAAGGAGAAGAAGGGAAGGGGGAACAAAGAACAAAGCAAACATTCAAGCCCAGGCCACCTCCTCACTCGTTAGTTGTTGTTCCTCCTTTAACATGGAAATCGACGCCGACCTGCACGGCTTACTCGCCGACTAGCGACGCGAGCTCAGGGCAGGAAAAGCCGCTGAGTCCGACCTCGGCTTCACCTTCCAGCTCCAACTCCAAGAAGCCATCGAAGGCTCCCTCGCCTCCACGTCATCCTCCTCACTGCCAAGCGTTCTCCTCGAAAACGATGCCGCTCTGGTCCCCGGCCTCGCTCACCTCCTTGACGAGGAAATAGCCAGCTTCGAGCGCTTCACTCGCGACCGCGAAGAAGTCCAGTCCGAGGCGAGGCGGATTCGCGACGATCCCAACCGTCAGATTCACGACTAGGCGTTCGCGCGCCACCTGGTCAATATTCCTGAACGACAGTGGAGAAAGACGGGGGACTACATCGAGAGGCCTTATGTCGAGGGCTTGACGGTCATTGTGGAGAGTTTCAAGTTGTATTTCAAGGGCATGGTGAGCGTGCAGGTGGTTGCGGGCGTGGACAGGACGCTGGCCAGGGTTTTGGGCGACGATTTGCGACATGGGGGATAATTTGGTTTTCGAGCTTAAAAAGCCGTTGCTAGGATTTGGGAGTAGCCCCACGGGCATGGCTGTGGAGTTGAATGCCTTGATTGAAGGGTTGAATGCCGCGATTGCTTTGGGGATAGAGAGGGCGACTATGTTCTTTGATGACAGTTTGCAAATCCGAAGAGAAGGGTTACAGGACCACAGGAAAACCCAAAAACAAGACCAATGTGCTTATATACAGGGGTAGTTTGGAAATTTCGTTAATTCTATAACTGGAGTTGACGGGTGTAACACTTTTTAAACCTTAGATGTCTTTTTACAATTTTTGTAACGGGAGGGGTCTTTTTGCAACTACCCCAAACCACAGGGTTATTTTACGCAATTTTTCCTTAAAAAAAAATCTTTTTGCGGCAAGCATAGGCTACCATAAAAAAAAGGCTTATATGCAAAAAATGAGAATCGATTGGATTGCCTCATGGCCATGAGAAAAAGTAAAGCACGTGCTCTTATTGTCCTATGTTGCCGATGGTATGGTTTGGATCCTCCCGTGGCTTTAAGTTTGAAAAAAAAAATGATATCCACTAATTTCTCACTAGAAAAATTTTGGCTGCTATCCCTGTTGAAGAAATCTTCCTCCTACCCTCTATATAGCGACAATCAATCGTATCTAAATTTTTCTCTTGACTTTTATTCAATGACGCTAAAAAAGTGCTGTCAATAACTATCCCTAAAAACGTTAGAAGAAAAGTCACTAGAAACATTTAGCGGCTATTAATTGTCACTATACACGGGGATGGAGGAAGATTCCTACAATCCGGGTAGGAGCCAGAGTTTGTTCATTCTCACCCGGATCTCTAGTTAACTTTTGAAATCCATCTTCAAAAAGTAACTTTTATGCAAGAGATCATCCTTATTTCCTCTTATCAGTGACACATTTTGAAGATAAGAAATGAAATTATTTTCCATCCTCACAAGCTAAGGACCCATATCTTCAATTATTACACGTCAACATCTGGATGTTCTAATTTGCTATTAGTAAGTATTTATGCTCTCCCATACTTTAGAGACAAAACCGTCGGGAACAGAGTGGTTAGCCCAGGTCTGATTTTTCTCTTTCCTTTTTTTTCACTTCTTCTTGTTCTTCAACGCACCTACCTTCTCAGCTGCCGCATCCCAAGTACCACTTACGAACCACCACAGTCGGTGAGCTTGCACGTCAAAGGTGTGCGTCAAGCACCAAAACCTTGATGCCCCCACAAGCACATTGATCAGAGGACTACATTGTTCAGAGGAGAAGAAATAATGTCATCTTGATTACGGGGGATACAAAATCGGATGATGACAGCAACGAGGCCTTCGACTCCTTCGCGTTCGCATCCTTCCCCACTTGTCACAACAATTAGGCTGTCAGTTCTAATTAGATCAATGGCCACCACGACTCCTACATCACTTCCGCTGGAAATTACGACGACGAGTGGCATAATTTTGTCGAGTAGCCACTTCGAGCCGAGCTGCCCGTTGGACCACCCTTTGACAACCCGTTCGGTATCTTCTCGACACAGTCACTAAACTGCCCCAATCTAGATTGGCTCACGCCCGGTCAGCTCAGTGGGTGAAGCCTAAGGGAGCTTTGCCACTATTGATACTCAGCGATGCAGAACAGGATTAATCTAGCGCAAGTGATGATCCATCAATTGCACAACATAATCAATCGAATAGTCATTTGGGAGTTTTGGGCAATTGTAGTACAAACTTATACGCTCAGACTCCGTAGTAAATGAGTTAAACCATGATTCAAATGGTACATTTGCCTACAAATGTGTGTGTGTGGGGGGTAGGTAGATGTGGGGTGGGGTGTGGTGGGGGGTCATGTGCATGTGCATGTGCGTCTGTGTCATATGTGGGTATGTGTGTGGGTGTGTGACGTGGCTGCCAGATTACGGGCAGTGCATGCAATGTCAGGTTTGGTGAGGCGGTGTAAGAGGGCAGCGTCTTCTAGGAGTGGTGGTGGATGGTGGTGGTAGTGGGTGGAGCTTCAGGAGTGGTGGCGGAATGTAGGTGAGTTGAAGAAGAAGAAAAAGAAGTGAAAAGTAGATAGGACAAAGAAAAGAAGTAAAAGTCCATACCAGGGCCGATGATATTGTCTCGATGGCTTTGTCTCCAAAATTAGAGAATGGGACGGGAGTACTGACTAATGGCAAATTAAAACATCCAGATTCTGACGTCTAAAAATTAAAAAGATTGGGCCTTAGATGAGATTTTTTGTGTACTTCCAGGATACTTAAACATATTTAACTCCAGAAAAGAAAAAAAAAATCTCCCCCCTTAGTTCTTAGTTGGATCTCTGGTTAACTTCTGAAACCCATCTTCAAGAAGGACCTTTTATGCAAGAGATCATCCTTATTTCCTCTTATTTGTGACACATTTGTAAAATGAAAAATGAGATTATTTTTCAAGAGTCCCATTCCAACCTCACAAGCTTATTCTTTTGGCTGAAGGTATGGGTACTGATCTCTTGAAGTGGTGGTTATATAAGAAAGATAAAAGCAGGTCAAATATCATCTCTTCCATGGAGTTAATTTGTCAACGTCTCTTTTCTCCCTAACACCCATGCACAAGCTAAGTATGTCTTTCATGACCATATAAGTGTAAACGTAGATCCTTGCATTTCTTTCTAGAACTCCAATTCTTGTGTTCCGTAACTCTAGAAGCAAAATTTATAGTTTAGTATACCAATATGTCACATTCAGGAAGAAAGAGAACTTCGACGACCTCGGGTAAGTGCTCTACCTAAAGATTGTGCTTTGCTTGCTTTTCTGAGCCAGTTGTTAAACTAGGCCTTCAAGGAATCTCTCAGTTCAGCTTAACATATAATAGTCCCTTTCCTTGGACTCAAATAGTTAGCATAGAAAATATACCACAAAAAAAATTCCTCAAGCTTGTTTAATTTGTGCTACCAATCTTCTCCCTTAGGTGGAGTAGATTTCAACTTACCTCTCAGGCATCAATCTTGGAGGCAAATAGAATTGCAAGGGCAATATATTGTTCCACCACTCCGAACTTCAACTGGACCCATTAAACCATACTCTGAGTTGAATGAAAGTTGTGGTTGTCTTGTTCTTTACTATCGTAGGCGGTTATATTTTGTTAGTATTGGCTTTGATGTTCTTTATTTGCCTTATCTCAGTTAGTCGATTAAAACCTATTTTGTTAGTGTTAGTGAAGTTCTTAACGTTTACCAAAGAAATAGGAATTGTATAAGTCATTGGAGGTTAGCGGGTGGCATCAGCTCTCTATCTGTTATCACATATGGCATGTGACCAGATAAAATACAAACAAGGTTAAAAAAGATGAATTAATTGACCATTCTGGTGTCATTATTAGATGTTATCAACATTGACTATTTTTCTCTACTTTCTATTTTTTTTTCTTAGTCTCTCTACCTCTCATATCTCCAAATATCTCCTACGCTGCTGCTTCCATGTTTGGTCTCATCTCTTGCACATCAAAATCCATTGATGCATGCAGTGGCGTTCCATTGTACCCCTGCAGCTCTACGTTGAGATGACTGCAGCGACAAAAGCTCAAATTCATCGATATAGAATAACACCAACAAAATAATAGCTAGGGAAATTCAGGGCTTTTTGTTGCTATTTTCTAGCAACAAACAATAGATGCAATTGAATCCAAAACCAATCCAAATTTTTGATAAGGCTAACAGACCGTTAAGATTATAACTCATTTTGGACCTAAGAGTATTTACTTAATTATATTGTTTGACTAAAGCTCGCAGCCAATTATTACGCGATACATTTACAGTTAGGGTTGCTCTCATTTTTCTCCTTTGTACTATGCTCCTTTTCTTATTTTAGTACGTGTACTTCTAAATCCTTGAAACGTGTTACAAAATCACTCTAGATAAATTTGTGTAGAACACAATAACCAAACAAGATAACACAAGAAATCTGAGAGAACTCAAATCCACTTTGCACAAGTCAGATTTACAGAATCCACTTTGCACAAGTCAGATTTACAGTGCACAAATCCACTTTGCACAAGTCAGATTTACAGTGCACCATCAGTTGTATCTCTCATTTGTTTGCCTACTCAAAGAATGACTCTTCTCTATTGACCTTAAATACAATACAAGATAGCTTACATATACTTAAAGATAAGCAATGATGTTCTCTATACAACCAATATGGGACAAGATGTCTTATATACTAAGGGTCAAGTTGCAACCTTCTTTGAATAACCGATGTGGGACATAAATACAAGACATATATCAACAATCTCTATCTTGACTTGTATTAACAAACCACTCTATCAGAAAACTGTAATACGCCTTCAGTCCCTTTGGAAGTTTAATTAATTCCCAAGTCTGATTCTTCTATTGACATTCCATCTCCTCATCCATTGCTATTAACCACAAGTTATCATCCTCTACTGTGATAGCCTCATTGTAACTGGTAGGATCTCTACTTCCCACGAGCAGTGCAAACGAGACCAAGTCCTCAAACCCATACCTTTGAGTTGGTTTCTTGGTACATGGTTCTTTATCTTTGACTTGATTCCAAGAATCACTAGGTTGCTCAATTGGATCCTCTTAAGACTGCTCATCTGTAGATCCATCACTACAAGAAAAATTGTCTTTACCGACGGATTTTTAGCGACGGATTATTATCGACGGAAAATCCGTCGCTAAAAATCATTTACAAATTTTTTATTTTTGGTCAAAATTTCTGGCTTTTGAGAAAAAAAAAATTAAAAATTATTTAGCGACGGAGTATTGCCGACGGATTATATCCGTCGGTAAAAGTATATTTTTAAAATTTTTATGACTTTTAGCGACGGACCTTGACCGACAGTCAAAATCTGTCGCTAAAAGTCATTTAACGCAAAAACCCTAACTCCATTTCTCTTTCTCCCACTGCCGCTTTTCCTTTCTCCCTCTTCTCTCTCTTCCCTCTCTTCCTGTTGGCAACTCGTCTATCCTTCTCCAGCCACCTCCTTCGCTACCCCGCCGTGACACATCCCCGCCGCCGCAACACTCTGGCAGCCGCAGCATGAGCCGCCGTGACAACAGCGACCGCGACAGGAGAAGGAAGCGATCGACTTCCTCATCGTCAAGAAAGATCACGGAAGAGGACATTGCCAAGTATTTTGCCAAGAATGCCTAGAAGAAGGTAAATGCTGGTATTTAATTGTAATTCCATGTGGTTTTAGGGTTTCTTGGGTTGGTATTAGCGATTTTGTTGTTTTGGATGATATTGATTTTGACAGTTTTAGGCTTTGAAAGTGGCGAAGAAGCCCGAGTCCGAGACTGTTTCTGGCTAATCGACCAACTCCAATTCCTTCGGCGATGCTAATCTCCAGGTTTAGGCACTTGCTGCTTTAGAAAATTGTAATTTTGTTTTATGTATTGCACCAATAAGGTTTGCACCAATAAGGTTTAGGCAATTGATGTGCACGGATTCCTCTAGTCCGGGCTTATATTTTGTATGTTTCACCACAATTCTGCAGGATTAATGCTTACATCTTGTGCTGCTGGAGACTCGATGGCCACCTCAGGATTTTGGAGCAAGGTTCCTGACTTATATTTTGTATGTTTCAATGAAAAATGTAACTTTGTTTTATAGATTTGTATGATGTGATCAATTATATTTAGTCAATATCTAAATTTGTTAGTTTGGTATTGAGTTTTAGTTGGTGGTGTATTACTTAAATTTTATTTGTATTACTTGAAATTTGATAAAAGAATGAATGCTAGCTTTAAGAAGGAAATTGTAGTTAGAACGGTTGATTATGATTAATGATCGATGGACATAGGTTAGAATATTTATATAAACAAAAATTGAGAAATGTTTTTCTTGCGACGAAATTCTGTCACTAAAAGCACTTCAAATAAATCATATTTGATTTTTAGCGATTGAAATATACTGCTAAAGACTTCATTTTTTTACATTGGACTTTTAGCGACGGACAAAGTTGTGAGCAATGGATTTTTAGCGTCGAAATTTAGCTACTGAAAATGGTGAACTATTTGTGACAGACTTTTAGCGACGGATATTCTGTTGCTAAAAGTCATTTTTTTTATTTTTTGCAAAAAAAGGGAAAATTTTGGAAAAATACCTTAAGCGACGGAAATTTTCGTCAGTAAACGTATTTAATTCCGTCGGTAAAACTAAGATTTTTAGCGACGGATCACCAAATTCCATCGCCAAACTTTTAGCAATGGGGTTATTAACAACGGACTTTTAGCGACGGATATCCCGTCACTAAAAGTCTTTTGCGACGGAATGAGGACTTTTAGAGACGGAATTGTCCGTCGCTAAAAGTCCTTTTTCTTGTAGTGCATATGTAGACTCATCAACAGATTTTGTCCTATGCTCATGCAACTATATCTTCACTGTGTGACCCAGCCTCTCGCTAGAAGTTGCATCCGTGTTCAACATCTGTGCTTCAGTGAATACCACATCTCTACTTATTACCTTTTTCTTGGCCACTGGACCCCATAACATGTATCCTTTAACTCCTTCCTCATATCCAAGGAATATACATTCTTTTGACTTAGGATCAAGTTTGGATCGTTCTTCATTCTGAAGGTGAACATACGCAGGACAACCAAAAATTTCTATGGCAGAAAAATTAACTTATGTACCAGACCATACCTCCTCAGGAACTCTGTGATTAATGTCAAATGATGGAGAACTGTTGATCAAGTAACAAGCTGTGTTAACAACTTCAGCCCAGAAACTCTTAGGCAAATCTGCATTCAACCTCATGCATCTAGCTTGCTCCAGCAAGGTTCTGTTCATCCTTTCAACAACCCCATTCTACTCTAGAGTCATCTTCACTGAAAAGTGTTTGATGATACCCTCAACCTTGCAGAACTGCAGAAACTCCTCATCCTAGTATTCCAGGCCATTATCTGATCTGAAGTACTTAAGCTTATTACCCGTCTGATTTTCAACTTTAGCCTTCCACTGCTTAAACACGTTCAATACTTCAGACTTATGCTTCATAAAGTACACCCGTACTTTTCTTGAGAAATCACCTATAAATGTAACGAAGTAACGAGCTCCCATATTCGAGACATGCTTGATTGATCCCCAAACATCGGAATTCACATAGTCCAAAACTCTTTTACTAGTATGAGGAGCAACTTTAAAACTAACTCGTTTCTACTTCCCAAACACACAAATTGTAGAAGTCCAGCTTGCATGATTTCACTCCCTGCAGCAACTTGTGCTTGTGAAGTTCTAGCATATCTCCCTCACTTAAGTGTCCCAGCCATTTATTCCATAACTCAGAGTTATCACTGCTAGAACCTACAAGAGTTGATACTGAAACTCCACCTATAACTGTGTTCCCCATTAGTTTGTACAAATTTTGAGTTTTCTGACCTTTCATTATCACCATGGCACCTTTGCTAACTTTTATGACTCCGCCTTTGGTAGCTATACTGTAATCTATAGAATCAAGTGTGCCCAAGGAAAACAAATTATTCTTTAAGTCAGGTATGTACCGTACATCACTTAGGGTTCTCACAATCCCATCAAACATTTTAATTTTAATGGTTCATATCCCCAAGACTTTACAAACAGCGTCATTACCCATTAATACAGTACCACCGTTACATAGAGTAAGACAATCAAACCATTCCTTATGTGGGCACATATGAAACGAACATGCAGAGTCAAGAAGCCATTTGGTAAAAAAACTGTTGTCTCTAACTGATAAGAGATTACGTTCTTACTGCTCAACTGAGAAAACCAAGTAGAGATCACCATCGCTGCTTCTGTTATCTTCTTCAACAACATTAGCATTGTTCATATATTGCTTTCCGTTCTTCTTCTCCTTCCTTTCTGGACACTTCCTTGCAATGTGACCAATCTCTTTACAATACCAACATTCAATACTGGACTTGTCCTCCTATCCACGAGACTTAGACCTGTCATTCCCATGTCTTGGATTTCTACTTCTAGATCGACTTCTGCCTATTCTATGATCATTCTTATTTTTAGACCTTACCACCAGATCTTCGCCTTGACTGTTTGAACTTGTACCATTAACTCTACTCGAGTCCATAAGAGCCGACCAAACATCATCAACAAGCAATGTCTCCTTTCCAATAAGTAACGTAGTCTTCAAGGTCTCATATGATTTTGAAAGCGAAGGTAACAACATAATCGCCTGATCTTCTTCCTCGAGTTTAACATATATACTCGACAATTGGGACTTCAATCAGTTAAATTCTGATATATGGTCACCCAGATCAGAACCTTCATCCATCTGTAACTGGCACAGATCTTTCTTCAGATATAACCGATTTGATAAAGATTTTGACATATATATCTTTTCCAATTTCTGCCACAGAGCTGTTAGAGAAGTCTCTGTCAAAACCTCGTACTTAACCTTCGGGGCTAGATTCAACCGTTTCGTAGATACAACCTTAGCATGTAATTCCTCCCAATCGTCCTGATCCACTGACTCATGCTTATTCCCCAGCAAAGGCTTGAGCAATCCTTGTTGTAGAAAGATATCCTTTACCGTGCTCTTCCATATGCCAAAATTCATCTTCCCATCGAATTGTTCACATGATACTTCATGGTCTTGTTGTTCAACATCTTTACCCTCTCAAATTGATTTCAATTTTACCCAAAAATAAATCTGGAATGCTCTTGATACCACTTGTTACAAAATCGCTCTAGATAAATATGTATAGAACGCAATAACCAAATAAAAAAAGGCAAGAAATCTGATAGAACTCAAATCCACTTTTTACCAAGTCAAATTTACAACGCTCCCTCACTTGTATCTCTCATTTATTTACGTACTTACAGGATGACTCTTCTCTCTTGACCTTAAACACAATACAAGACATCTTACATATATTTAAAGATAAGTAGTGATGTTCTCTACATAACCAATGTGGGACAATATGTCTTATATACTAAGGGCGAAGTTGCAACCTTCTTTGAGTAACCGACGTGGGACATAAATACAAGACATATATGAACAAAATGTGTCCTTGTATTGCACCTTGTTATTATTTTAGTTCCTCTGCTAGCATTTGTACTATAAACTTGGGGGCTATTTTAGTCAATTACAGGCGCCTTAAAGCCATCCATCACTAACCATCCCTTTCTCTCTCTTCTAACTAGCCCCTTTTCCATATCTTCTCAATCCTTGTAGCCATGGCCTTAAGCCCACCAACATTTTGCCGCCATAATTAGAACCCACCACCAAGCCAACCACCACTCCACTGCCATGCCAAACAAGAACATCAGCTATACCACCATCAGCCCCCAGCACCGTCGCTACCATCACTCCATCGCCAACAACAAACTATCATATTTAGAACCTCACTTCTACCACTGCCATACCACAAGCACCGCTAATCATTATCTCATTTCCATCTTCAGACCACATTGACACTGCCAACTTCCTCTTCTTTTGATTTTTTTTTTTCTGATTGATAATTTCACTTTCATTCCATTTTTATTAGGTGTGTATGGTGTGGCTATGGCGGATTGGTGGTGCTAGTGTTGGCGGTGTTGAAGGGGAGAGGGGTGATATGTGTGGATGAGGCAGTGTAATGGGTGGGGTATTAAATGGTGACAATTGGGAGGGTGAGGGGGTGACGTAATATGATGGGTGGTGGTGTAGATGGTGACGGTTGGGAGTGGGAAGGGGTGATGGGTGCAAAGGCAGTGTAGTGGGTGCTGGTGTTAGATGGTGGCGATTGGGATGGGGTGGAAGATGATTGGTGTAAAGGTAGTGTGATGGGGGTGGTGTTAGACAGTGACAGTTCGAAAAGGGAAAGGGTGATGGGTATGGATGCAGTGTGATGGCTGGTGGTGTCAGATGGTGATGGTTAGGTGGGGGAATGGGGTAATGGGTGTGGAGGCATTGATGGGAAGGTGGGTTTTGTTAGGGGGGGGGGGAAGGGGTTTGCAACAATGATGGCGTGGCAACAGTGGTTTGTAGTCGTAAATCAACAACAAAGGTATGTCACGTGGATTGGATGGGCCATTGTTGCCTTAAAGGCATGAAATAACTAACCTAACCCTCAATTTAACATGAAAAATTAAGAAAGGTACTGGAATGGTAGTTGAGCTTAGTGAAAGGACATATTTAATGTATATACAAGTACTGAAATTTTTTTAAAAAAAAAGGCAAACTAGGAGGGAGAAAAATAGAATTAACCTCAATATTATCAATGCTTTGTTTAATCAAATCCGTAATTGAATGAAAGCAATGTAATTCTTGATTGACTGTATGTGTCGTTTTCTCCTTTCCTCTAGAGTATTTTCGGATATAATGTTTCAAAAATTCCACCATTTTGAAATCCGTCATTCTAAAATTCCCTTATTTTGAAATCCTAGGATTTAAGTGTTTATTGTTTGGATAATTCTCTTTGTTGCGAGTGTTTCGTGTATGTATATTTATTTTTCTTTTGCTACTAACGTAAAATTAATGTGGTAGAGGTTATTTCTATCCCCTTTATTTGTGTTATTTTATCCTATTGAGAATATAAATTTATGCTTCATACTTCAAGGGGTGAAATTAACATTTTCAAATGTACAATATGGAATGCAATATAGTTCATCTCAAAATGCAAGACCATAAAGAACTTAAGTAAACGGTGCTGCCAATGAGAATGTTAGAGAAAGCTCACGACATGTTGTTTTATGAAAGCAGAATTTTAGGTTCGCAACCGTGGAAGCAAATAACCTTCTGATGATGCAGAAAATGGTTCGATGCTACGTGGAGGTGCCACAAAGGATGCAGTCTGAGTCAGCTTCCAGGTAGGCAACGCGGGAGACAGCAAGGACGGCGTAAGGGCCGAGAGCAAGGCTCCCCAGACAGGTCGTGAGGGCTGGCAGCGCCGCGCAGGCAGGGCGACGATGAACAGGACCGACAGTCTACAGTCCGTGAAAAGGGTGCAGCGTCAAGGGTCCGGAGACGGGAGTCCAAGTGTGTTTCTCTCACTAGAATTCCAGAGAGAATGTCTTTTAGAGAGAAAGTGAAAAGTTCAAATGAGAGAAAGATCCTTGAAAAAGCTCCAAAGTCCACTATTTATAGGCAAAAATGTGCATGTGTCATAAGTTGACATGTGTCACCCCCTGGGAACGACACGTCGCCAGGGGGGCCAAAGCACTGACCCTCCGTTGGGACTGCCGGTCCCTAAGTTCGTGCTGCCCTGCCCTTGCAACATCTCTCTGCCTGTCTGAGGAGACTGATCATGCCGCGGTAGCATGGTCAGAGTAGCCCGTTGCCCCAGCCTCCAGTCCAAGCCCTTACTGAATCCCACAGGCCTGGCAGCGGTGGGGAAGACCCGACGCCCAGCTGCCAGGTGGACTAGGCAAGATGCCCTTCCGAAGACCTGCTCCCATCTCGGAGTGACCCGGGGGTCATAGTCCTTAGGGGTGCCGACGCGAGCCCCCAGTGCCAGAGCACGTAGGCCAGTCACGCAGGCACCCTGGCGGAGATAGTGTCCTGGAGGAGTCGCCTATCCCGTAAGCATATAACATGATTGTGGCGCATAGGCGCGGTGCCTACAGCACGAGACATTAATTATGGCGCATGGGCGCTGTGACAACTGTCGTGAGTCCTTACCTGGTGCGGGGGTACTGTAATGTGATAGAGAGCGTCAGGGGTCGTTGCGTGGATGGCGCGCGACCGTGAGCGACGGTTGTCATGGCGACAGAGCGGCCACAAGCGACGGTCGTCGTGACTACGAGCGACGGTCATTGCGACGACGGAGCACGGCCGAGAGCGACGGTCATCGTGACTACGGCGGAGCGAGGCCGCGAGCGACGGTCGTCGTGATTATGGCGGAGTGTGGCCGCGGGCGACGGTCATCGCGACGAAGGAACACGGCCGAGAGTGACGGTCATCGCGACCACGGCGGAGCGAGGTTGCGAACGACGGTCGTCGGTCGTCGATCGTCAAGGCAGGTGGCCGACCCCCGAGGGTGGCCTACCCCCAAGGGTGGCCGACCCCCGAGGGTGGCCGACCCCCAAAGGTGGCCGACCCCTTGGGATGGCCGACCCCCAAGGTGGAAGGAACGCCGAGGTCGCTTCACGAGCGGTTCACGTGACTTGGGCATGCGTTGCTTTGACCGGCTCTCGAGCGTTGAAAAGTTGACCGCTGACTGGGTGATGTGTCGCGCAAAGTGGGTCCCTTAACGGGTCCTGGGGTGCGACCAGAATAGGGTATGAACATAAGCCCCCTGCGTGTGGCGCGCGCGAAGGGGCAACCCGAGCGGGACTCGCACGCATAAACGATGTGGCTAGAGCCCATCCTGCTGCCAGGGCCAGTCCCTGGTGATGGAGCCGGCGATGATGCTAAGCCCGTGATGGCGCTCCGCCCATGCCGCAGTTTGATTGAGCCGGCGACGGCCTACAGCCCGTCCCGCAGTTTGATTGAGCCGACGATGGCGCTAGCCTGTGAAGGCGCTCAGTAATGCCACAGTTTGATTGAGCCAGCGACGGCATACAGCCCGTCCCGTAGTTTGATTGAGCCGACGATGGCACTAGCTCGTGAAGGCGCTCAGCCCATGCCGTAGTTTGATTGAGCCGGCGACGGCATACAGCCCGTCCCGTAGTTTGATTGAGCCGGCGATGGCGCTAGCCCGTGATGGCGCTCAACCCATGCCGCAGTTTGATTGAGCCGGCGACGGCCTACAGCCCGTCCCGCAGTTTGATTGAGCCGGCGATGGCGCTAGCCCGTGAAGGCGCTCAGCCCATGCCGCAGTTTGATTGAGCCGGCGACGGCATACAGCCCGTCCCGTAGTTTGATTGAGCCGGCGATGGCGCTAGCCCGTGATGGCGCTTAGCCCATGCCGTAGTTTGATTGAGCTGGTGACGGCATACAGCCCGTCCCGCAAGGAGAGGCTGTATAATGATTGTTGAGCATGAGAGCGGCGACGAATGTCGCGGGGACAATACTCGGTGCCAGAGCACATGTCATGCAAGCGATGCGGCGACGAACATCGCGAAGCAATACTTTGCGCCGGGGCACAGGTGATAAGAATGGCGCATGGGTGCAGCGAGGAAGGTCGCGGAGCATATACTTGGTGCCGGGGGCACGCATCATGAAGATGGCTCGGCGACGAACGTCACGAGGCTATACTTAGTGATGTCATCGTGGCAATTGTGCACGGTCGGTGATCGAGGAAACGGCAGGCTGGCGACAGGGCCTGTCTCAGAGTTGTCATGTGAATGCGTGCGACAAAGGCCGTAGAGGTGGCGCGCGGGAGCGCACAACGGTCATAGTGGCGACGGTGCGTGGGCGACAAACTGCAGCGAGGCGCCGGCGGACGGGAGGGTAAAAAATAAATAAAAAAAAGAAAAAGAAAAGAAAAGAAAAAAAAGGAAAAAAGAAAAGAAAAAAAAGAAAGGGACCGAGAAATGATGGGAAGGTAGATGAGGGGCCAAGATTGCATCTTGGCCCACCCCTATATAAGGAGAGGAAGGGGAGGGGGGACGCACCACCATTTGTGCCAACAAAAGCCAGAGAGAGAGAGAAGAAGAGATGGTGAGAGAAGAGGCAGAAGGGGGCGAGGGGTCGTCAGGGCCAGGGGGTCGGCCGAGAGGAGAAGTCGGTGGCTCAGCGAGGGGAGGGGGGTCGGCCAGTCATGGGGGGTTGGCCGCACAAGGGGGGTCGGCCACGCCGAGGGGGTCGGCCGCATAGGGGGGGTTGGCCACCCGAGGGGGGTCAGCCGCCCAGGGGGGGTCAGCCGCGCGAGGGGGGTCGGCCGCGTAAGGGGGGTCGGCCACGCAGGGTGTCCGACAGGCCCAAGTCCCAACCTAACAGCCCGGAGCGACGCCAGCAGCAAAGAAAGTTTGGCAGAAGATGTGGGCGAAGCCGCGAGGGGCTGCGGAGGGTACATCGTGACCGCCGCGGGGTATGACGACTGTACCTGTGCCGGCGTTGCCAGTCGATGAGGCCATACCAGCAGCGGGCGGCGAGGCGGCAGTGCCATTGACCTTTGACGATGGCGGTAGGAGGTCCTATGATCCGGAGCCGGATAAGACAAACACATTACTGGGGGTGAGGGGAGTAGTACCGTGTGTACCGGACAGGGAGATGTGGAGGGAGTTGGCCATCCGGGTGGTCGACGGAGCGTTCACGACACCGTGGGGTGGTCCGTCGATGGGAGAGGAGCCTCGGTTGTCGTCACCATATCTGCGCGCGCCGAGTTGGGAGGCGGCGCCTGTGATGTCGCCGAGGTATGTACGGGCATTTTTGATTGAGAGAGAGGATATACCTTGGTCGCCAGTGGTGTTCAAAGGCCATAGTGCGATGCCGATAGGGTGGGACTTTTGGTATGAGCATATGGTGAAGATGCCAGAGAGGGCGTAGATGTTGCAAGCACTGGGGCTGTTGCAGGCGATCGACATCACGGCGAGGGGACTGGAGTTATATAGGGATACACCAGGGATGACCCGATTGCTAGCAAGGTGGAGCACGCAGTCGCATACGTTCGTGACCGAGTCCAGAGAGATCGGGCCGACGTTACCCGATGTGCTGATGCTGACAGGGCTGCCGATACACGGGGAGGTGGATGCGCGGGTGACCCGGTTAAGTGGGGAGGAGCGGCTGTTGTAGACACAGCTACTAGACATCCTGGCTGAGACGAAGAAACACCGGAAGGGGACGTACAGTGGGTGGCTGCGCCAGTTCTATGGTACGCCGCAGGCGAGGACAGGCCAGAGGTTGGGCAATGCTGCCCAGTTCGTGATGGGGCCGTATTACGGCAACGATCGGTACGAGTTGGTGGCGTTTTTGGCTATGTTCTTGTCGAGGTAAATTTTCGTACTGTCATGTGATTATGCGTGAATAAATCGTATGTCATGCTTGCCATGTAGAACGTCAAATTTCCCCGAGGGTGTTTCCCTTGGCCATTCGGATGGCGCAGGGTAGGCGGGTCGGGTTGGCTCCGGTGTATTTGGGCACGTTATATTCACGGCTAGATCAGTTCATGAATGACGTGAAGCGGTCATATGGTCGGTATCAGGTGGCAACGTACGTGGACTGGATGTTCTTGCAGAGGTATCTGTACGAGTGCTTTCCAGGGTACCGACCCGATGGATATCCACTCGCACATCCGTCACCGACGATGGGGACAGTGACCCGTCCAGGCAGGTCACGACAGGTAGCGTTATGGTGCAGCTGGTCTCGGGCGTTTGCTTGGGCAGGCATCAGGAGGCCGGGGTGTCCGTTGGCACAGATTTTAGACAAACGGGAGGAGTGTGAGCGACGGCCCTATATGGAGATGCATGCATCATATGGTACGCCGCCAGGGCTGCATGTGCAGGAGGTGACGACAGATCTGAGCAGGAGAGGCGAGTTAGGGCCAGGACAGCTGGCGCTATTGGTTGCGTATTTTCCCGGCTGGCTCCCGGTGTTGACAGATGATGGCGGGAAGCCTACCGAGTGCTGCTATTACGTGGGGAGGTATAGCCCGGACCGTCTGTCGTTGGCATTCGGGTATGACTTAGAGCCCCCATGCAGTTATGATAGCCCTTGGAGTGTGGCGACGGCTTTTGGGTATACACGATATGACAGAGCCCGCGAGTGGCCGGCACCGACGACAGAGTGGAGGCAGCCAGAGACGAGGTGGCAGGGGCGGTGACAGCGGATTATGCACATTGGTGGGAGCGGCTGCGAGGGAGCTGGGCCGGATGGCTGGCACAGCCGTCAGGCACACGTCGACAGGTAGATGTGTTTGCATGCGACCGAGCCCTGAGTCTGATATCAGCCACAGTCGCGAGGCAGTGCGGGATGCTGTCACTAGTGACCGGGAGCTCTATTCCGAGCTCGGAGAGGGAGGCGGAGGAGGATGTCGGAGAGTCGGGGGACGTTGCCCCAGGGGAAGACCGCGGAGAGGAGCTTATTGTAGAGGTGCCGAGGGTGCCGGGGGCCGGCAAGGGTCCTTTATCGGCATTGCGAGTGGGGATGATGGAGACAGCGCGTCAGGCTAGTGCCGGTACATCAGCCCCACACACATCAGGGGCGAAGAGGCCGCGCGACGCATTAGAGGAGCTAGAGTCTGAGGTTTGCTTCTGTCCCTTCTTTTGTCGTATGAATATGGTTTGCATATTGATCATAATTTGTGAACTGACAGCGGTTTTGCTAGGGGGACGAGGAAGAGGCGGTCGAGGAGGGTAGCGAGGCCGAGACCAAAATCAAAGGAGAGGAGGCTATGGCAGCCGAGGCCGGCAGATCAGCTGACAGTGATGAGACTGAGGCCGTTGAGACATTGGCGGCCGGTGTGACGAGGAGGGTGAGTCCATTGCCTGTTACTGAGGAAACGGTGGGGGCACTATACGGCGGAGAGGGGAGTGATGCAGTGATGTTTGATATTGACGAGGACTGGTGGACAGGCATGGAGACACAGGTTGTGGGAGGTGATACGGCGGAGCCCGAGCCTGTTGTTGCTGCCCCGGTTCATGAGCAGGAGACACCGGTTCAGGCTGTGGTGGCGCGACGGCACGACGCATTGCCGGAGTCCGTGGTTGAGGTTGGCGCTACTCTACTGGCGATGCATTCAGCCACGATTGGTGCGCAGAGGGCGGGTGGAATGTCGGAGATTTCTGCAGCGGGCGGCAGTGGCGCGGCAGTCGGAGAGATGAGTAGAGGGTCTTCGAGCGGTCAGGTGGATGTGGCGACTTGGGGGGGCCTCCAGCTACCGGCGGAGACGGTGCGCCGGTTAGAACTGGTGAAGGCAGCGTTCCCGCAGACATTCGAGAGGGTGGGGGTAGAGAACCCAGTACTACGGATGTGGGTGTCTGCCGGGTTTATGGAGTGGTTGCTGCCGTTTGCTAGTGTGCCGTCGACGGGTTGGACTGCAGAGTTCGTTGCTCGGTCGCTTTCAGAGTTCGCTCCGTTCACATCACTAGGCATGCAGCTGGACTGGCTAGCAGATTTCTTTAGGTCGAGGAGCGGCAGCCATGAGATGGATGAGAGGCGCGCAGTCGTGGTCATGCGGGAGATGTTGCTGGAGCGGCGCCGTACAGGGTTAGAGGCAGAGCGGTCAGAGATTACCGCAGAGTTGGCCGGGATTGACATGCAGGTAGCAGAGATAGAGAGACAGCTCGTCGATTTGCAGAGGCAGTTGGCCGATCTACAGAGGCGGCGAGGTGAGGTGGATGGGCGAGAGTCAGAGCGGTTGAGGCGACAGGCCGAGCTTGATGCTGGATGGTCAGAGGTACAAGCAGAGCGGGAGGCACTTCAGGCATTCAGCTCCCACCCAGTTGCATCACTGTTGTCTAGACTTTCATAGCTTGTATGTTACTTTGCTGTAGTTGTAGCGCTCAACGATGGCTAGTAAACGTTTGATGTATATGTATATATTTTGATGATCTTGGCTTATTGCATGTTGTGTTCGGTTGCTTTTTTTTTCGTCGTGTTTGAATGTCTTGCGCATGTTGGTTACCTGTGAATGTTCCCCCTTTCCCGCCCGTAGAAAGTGACTTAGGAAGCATAGGTTGAAAATGAGTGTCAGCTAGGCAGAAGCTGAGGTAACAGCATGACTTTGTATTGATAGGACGTGGGACAAAACACCATTACATGAGTAGCGTAGAATGCTATACAGATCAACAAAAATTACAAGTCTGTAAGCAATGTCGCATGTACAAAAATGCTACGAGAGCGAGTACTATGATGCGGGCGGATAGGGCTGGGGGAACATTGCCGTGACTAAACATAATACTTCTTCAGGTAGCGGCCGTTGATGGGGGCCGAGACCTGACCGTCGTCGTGGTTGAGCAGGAGGTATGAGCCATTAGTGCGGGCTTCGTGCACCGTGAAAGGGCCCTCCCAGTTTGGCGTGAATTTAGGAGCTGACATGTTGGCTCGTACATGTTTGGCGGCTTGAAGAACAAGGTCACCCTCGATAAATGAGCGTGGCTTGACGGTCTTCCCATAAGCTTTCGTGAGCTGCTCATGATATTTCTTCATGCGGCGCAGGGCCGTGGCTCGTCGTTCGTCGAGGCCGTCAAGTGCCGCCAGCCGGGCTGTTTCATCTCCGAGACCGCTGCTTAGAGAAAGTCGAGCCGATGGTACTGCGATCTCGGCAGGTACCACGCACTCGTCCCCGTAGACGAGAGAGAAGGGCGTGGCCTTTGTCGCTGTGTGCAGGGATGTTCTGTAGGCCCAGAGTGCCAGATTCAGTTGTTCGGACCATGACCGGTTGGTGTCATGCACCATTCGCGATAATACTCGTAGCAGAGTCTTGTTGGAAGCTTCAGCTTGACCATTACCTTGCGGGTAATAGGGAGTTGATGTAGCATGGCTGATGTTGTACCCTTCCATGAGAGCTCGAACCTCTCGATTAATGAATGGCGTGCCATTGTCAGATATAATACATCGAGGGATGCCGAAACGACAGATGACGTCACGTAAGAAGTTAGAAACGGCACCTCCCGTGGCTCTCCGCAGAGGTACGGCTTCGACCCACTTCGTGAAGCGTTCAGTAGCAACCATGATCCAGGAATGGCGTCTGGATGGCGGGTGGATGGGGCCGATGAGGTCGAGGGCCCAAGAATGAAATGGCCACGGGGCTGAGATCATGCGCAAGTCGGATGCTGGCGTGTGTATCCTGTCGGCGTGCCGCTGGCAGGGTTGGCAGCGTCGGACATGAGAGATGGAGTCGGATTCCATAGTCGGCCAATAATACCCCAATCTTAGTAATTCTGCATACAGCTTCTGGGAGCCTTGATGTTCACCACAATCACCATTGTGTACTTCGTTAATTACCTTGACTACTTGGGCACCCTGCAAGCATCGCAGGGTGCGTCCCGAAAATCCCTTGCGAAACAACTCGCCTTCCGTCACAAAATACTTGACTGCCTTGCGCTTGATGGATCGTGCTGAGCCGCGGTCAGGTGGTAGAATCCTGTGGGATAAATACTGGATGAAAGGCTGGCGCCAGTCACCTTCGATGTCAATGACAAGAGCTTCTGCACCGTCAGGTGCATACAAGCACTCGGGACAGTCCTTTTGTATGTCCGAGGCATCCTTGGCCATGGATGGCCAATAGAGGCCCATACGCTGGAGGCGACGATATAGAGGGGGACCGTCGAGGCCACAACACTTCTGGTGGCCGAGCTGTAATTTGTGCTTTGCCTCTTCCGGGGCCAAACATCTGGCTAGAGTGCCTCCGGGACACCGCCTGTATAAGACATCTCCCATCATTGAAAAGTCTGTAAGGGTGGAGGCATGAGCAAGAGATGGCGCTTTAAGTTTGTCGATAATCGGTTGCCTCCAATCGTCCGCAGTAACGTCCCTCGGGACTAGGTTCAGTGCTGTGCATGGTTCCATTCTCTTGACGATGGTTAGCATCCGTTGTTCACCATCGACTTCTATCTTTGACGCGATCGTGGCCAAGCTGTCCGCATGTCTGTTGTGGCACCTATTGTGATGTTCATACTGGACATGGCCGAGTCTTCCTTCCAAGTGTTGCACCAAGGCACGATAAGGTGCCAAGGCTGGTTCTTTGACCGCGAACTCTCCGTCCGCCTGCTTCATGACCAAATTTGAGTCTCCTTTCACACACAGCGCCTTAGCCCCCATACTGACGGCAAGCATGAGGCCAATGACAAGTGCCTCGTATTCAGCTTCGTTGTTAGACACCGGGAATGCAAGTTTGAAAGATAGTGAAGTGGTAACACCGTCTGGAGCCCGGAGGACTATACCGGCACCCCCTTGCCGGAGGGGTGTGCCATTGGGACCTTTGCTAGTGGCAGAGCCGTCGAATTCAAGTGTCCACAGTTCATCGATGTCGGTGATCAGGGCTGTCTCCTCCCCAGGCAGTTGATCCGAGGTCGGCTCATATTGTTGGCGTGGGAAGAAGGCCAGGAGGTCTGCAAGTGCTTGGCTCCGCAGAGCTGTAGGATTCTTGATAGATAAACCGAATTCGGCCAATAGCAACAACCAACGGGTGAGTCGACCAGACAGGGCGAGACGCGTAAGCATGTAACGGAGTGGGTCAGCCTTGGTGACGAGTGTGATCTGGTGCGCCAAAAAGTAATGTCTGAATTTCTGCGAGGCGTACACCAAGGCTAGACAGTGTTTCTCGAGCTCGGAATAGTTGGCTTCGGGTCCCCTGATTATTCTACTGAGGTAATAAACGAGACGCTCGACACCTTCGACTTCTTGGGCAAGCAAAGCCCCGATGGATCTGGGTGTGGAAGTCAGGTAGAGTAGGAGTGGGATGCCCCGTTGTGGTACGACCATGGTTTGCGGTGACATGAGGACCGCCTTAATTCGTTCAAATGCTTGCTGTTGGGGCGCACCCCAATTCCATGGTGCGCTTTTACGCGTCAAGTGTTGGAATGGCGTAATGAGCTCGGCCAGCGCGGGTATGAAGCGTCGGAGGTAAGAGACCTTGCCGAGGAAGCTCTTCAGTTGCTTTGTGTTCTTGGCGGAGGGCATTTCTTGGATGGAGGCAGCTTTAGAAGGGTCAACGTCGATGCCCTGTCGACTGACCAAGAAGCCGAGGAACTTGCTAGAGGAGACGCCGAAGGCACATTTCAATGGATTCATCCGCATGTTATACTGGCGGCAACGATCAAAGACTGCTCGAAGGTCGGTGAGG